>JAHBCN010007531.1:0-43162 GCA_019359885.1 Listronotus oregonensis | reverse complement strand
ATATCGGGGTTCTAGTGATTTTATTAAAAATCTTAAGCTCAGCTTAAAAAGGCTTATATCAACCTTTTGGTACGGGATTGGGGTGCTGGATCTTTGGATGTTTAGCCATATTTCCAGTAGCGGATTTTTGGGGGTCCCGGGGTTTAATGTTCAGGGCTGAAAATTTTTTGGGAAAAAAGTTTTTTTTAAAAAATGCAATTCCCATTTTTTTAAAAAAAAATTTGGGGAAAAAAATTTTTGAAAAAAAATTAATTTTTTAAATAAAAAATACTTAATTTTAAAATTTTTTAAAAAGAAAATACAGGGTTACCAAAAGAAATAGAAATAGTAATAATACTGAAAAAAAATTAGGTTCAAAATTATGCAAATACTGTGTTTCAAAATAAGACAGTTTGAATTTTATTTTACTTTTTATTTAACATAAATCGATATGTTTTAAGAAAAACCCCAAAAATGTTAATAAAATAACTTTTGATCACCTTTGGGGGAGCGTCCAATACTCTTTATACTAACATGAATTTTTCTGATGATACAACGAGCCTCCTGAATTTCCCGCAGTATTTTTAAAAGGTTTAATGTGGTCCAAATAAAAAAAAATATCGATATAATGATCCGGAGTAAGTCTTGAAAAGCGTCCGATACTTTTACTTTTTACGACTTCCTGCATGTACAAGAAAGACCCCTGAATTTGTCCAGAATTTTTGAAAGGTGTGAAGGTTGGTTTTTTTTTTTAATATATATATATATATATATATATATATATATATATATATATATATATATATATATATATATATTTTGTATATATATATATATATATATATATATATATATATATATATATATATATATATATATATATATATATATATATATATATATATATAAATTTTAATAAATTTATTTTATATTAAAAAATTAATTTTTAAAATAAAATAGGGCCATCCCGGGAATTTTTTTAAATAAAATTTTTAAAAATAAATTAGGGGGGTTAATAATGGAAAAAACATCGTTCAAAGACCACCAAAAGGCGGGGGGCCAACACCTTTATGAAATTTTCCATTTTCCCAAACGAAAGGGCTGCCCCTGCCCCTCGATATTCACGAATTCCATCCCTTTCAACCGACCGCTTTTGGCGTAGACCCTTTCACGTGGCCCCAAAGGAAAGTTGAAAGGTGTTAAACACAAGATCTTGGGGGCCAAGGCCCCCCCGGGAGAGCTCGGGGGGCCGTTCTTTCGCGCGGGGCGGGGCCAAAAGCGCCGCCCCTTTTGAAAGTTTTTTAAAGGGGGTTGGGGGTCCAGATACAAATTCCCCCTTATCCCAAATTCTTGGCCCCCAAGTTTAATCTTTCCAAAAAAAAACCGGCCCCCCGCTCGTTCCAAACCTAAAATTTTTTACGGGGAAGTTTTGATTTTCTTCAAAAAAGGGGCCTTGGCTTATTTCTTTGAGATTTCCTTTAACCCCCCCTTTTAAAGAAAAAGGGTTCTTTACGCCAAACAGCCCACTCATTAAACCCTTTTAAAATTATAATAATAATTTATTTTTAAAAATTATAAAAAAAATATATTAAAAAATACCCGGGAACCAAAATAAACCCAATTTTGACATGTCTTAAGTTAAGAGCTGATTAGTTTTTGGGATCGGTCTGTACACCCGTTAAAAAGTTTTTTGAAAAAACATATTTTAAAAAAATTTATTTTTGAGATTTCTCAAAATCTACCGGTCGGAATCGTTTCGAATAGTATAGAAAATCTATGTTTGGTGAAGCTCTTTTCGATACAAATACCTAAAGTAAGGTAATTTAGTAGGCTTAAATTGAGTTACCAGTCTAAGGGACTAACACATTCACGGCGACATCAAGTGCGCTCAACCCCACTCCCCTACGGCAACCGAGACGGTCAAACGTAACAGGATTTTTTTTTAACATTGCTATAAAATTTCTCTCATACGTCAATAAAAAAGTTTCACTTCAAAAATTGTATATCTAATTTATAGTTTTATGAAAAATTTTGGTGCTTGGCCGGGATTTTTTTCGCTGCCCAGGGTTCTAAGGTTAAATCCGGCCCTGCCAGTTTCCCAGTTCCGTTAACGATATTCAAGTATAGTACGTTCCACGATAATTCATTGATTTCTTGTTTAACCTGCTACTGTTAGTTGTAAAACTCTTTAAACTCTAAAAGTCTTTTTATCTAAGTTCATCAGTCGTTTGAAGTTTGTCAAGGTATTTTCGTGTGTGTTATTGAGCATCCAAATTAGCTAATCTAAACTCTTATTATTAGTAGGTAATCAGGACCTGTACTCTTTCAAAAGGTGCGGTGCCTAAATAATAGATATTTGTCAGGTAACTTATTTATGGCTGGGTTCTCTACTAAGAGTTGTCATTTAAATTTTATTGCGGTCGAGAAATCAACGAGTTATTGTGGAATGTACCATACTGACAGTTGCAGTAATTTTTATTTTGCAGCACAATGCTGTGCCACGAGAAACATTATACTATCTTATTTCGCTTCTACAGACATCATCCGACCAAGGCAAATTACATTTTATTAAAGATTTGCCTTTTAAACTCTACAGATATGCGATATACAGCATGCACCGGAAAAAAAAAAGGTATTTTCCATTTATTCCCAAAAAGCTGTTTTATATTTGGACTTAAAAAAACGTAAGTCAATATGTTTAGATTCTCTAGGGGTTACGGCGCAGATAAAGTGGAAATTACAGGAGTTTTCCAATTGGACTGTAAGAGGATACATAAATAAGGCACATTGTATCTTCCTGAGAGCTGCTTCGAAAGGAACTGTACAGGGTGTCTCATTTTCCATTACCCAAAATGGTAAAATTAAAATTTTCCGGGGAAAGAAAAAAAAATGTCAGTTTTAGAATGACACTATATTTTCTTAATTAAAAGAAATGCAGAAAAATGTTTTATACAATTTTTTTTAATAATTGTTAAATAATCTGCCGTTTTCCAAGTATGTATAGGTCAGGTAAAAAAGCTATCGGACCTAACCATATTTTTTTTTAAATAGAACAGCCCGTACATTTTAATCTAAAAATATAGCATATTATTTTTTTTTTTAAAATATAACACCCAATGGATAATTATAAAAATAATTTTCTATGCCATTTATTTAAACTTTAATACTTTAAACCACAGTAGACTATAAAACAAAAGCTAGTATCCTATACCTAAAGTCCAAAATTTCTGTCAGTGACTCATTTAATACCGGCCACCCAACCGACGAAGCGGCTGAATAAAAATCTAACACTAGTAAATGATTTTTAAGCCTATGATATACTTTTCCGCTCAAATAACAGTGAAGACGTTGTCATAATTCGCAAGAATAAATCACCAGCCAGCGATCGCACTTAAAATAGCACGCCAATATGTATTGAAATCATTGTTATCGAGAAGACAATAAAAGTGGCAACACACATTCCTTAGTTTACAACTTGAAGAGACTTGAAAATAAGCGTATCGACAGGGTTTTCGTGCTGTTCGATGATTTTATTTAGTTATTATTGATTATGGACAGATTTTGTAAGTTTAAATTTTAATTGCTATACAGGGTATTTTCTAAATGTTATAAATTTCTAATAATTGTAGTATATAGATATTGTTTTGTGCCAATTTTATAATAGTTTATCTTATTTAGTGTATATAATTGTATATAAATATTTATTGTTAAGTGCTTTTAATTCTGTAAACTATGAATATTAACCAACCTTTAACTAGTTATCCGCCTACAAAAAAAAAACTCAGTTAACGTTAAAAGAACGAATAATGGTTAAAAATGTTTACCATGGGATTCGGGAACGAAATCCAGAACTAACCACTTTGGATGCTGCAGAGATATGTGCAAGTTTAACAAAAGTTTTTTCGCGTACGGTATTCAGAGTTTTAAAAGGCAAAAAAATCAATATCAGTAATTATTCGAATACTGGAAAATGCGATTTTTTCGCTATTTTTTTGCACACTTTTTACTTTTCGATTGTTAAACATGAATCAGAAGCTGTTTTTTTGGCTGCATCTTATAGTATTTAAAAATAATAATAATTGAATTCCATTTTACGACATATTCCTTTAAATTCTGTCATTTGCACGAAAACATATTTAAAAACTCATACTATCATAATATTAAAAAAAAACACTTAAAAAGTAAGGAAAAAAACCTTAATTTCCACTAAAAAGTAGGTAAAACGTTTACGTCCGAATTCAACTCGAAATTCTAAAAATGTTGACCTGTTACCAGGTTGTAATAGTTTTCTTTATGACATTTTTATAAGGTATGCGAACCTTGCTTCGCTCGACCCGCAATGTTTGATCAAAAATATTTTCGATGTGGAAATCCTAAATATGGAACACGAAAAACCCGAAATAGTTATTGGATTCTACAAGCTGATGATCTCAGAGCTTTCGTGTTCCTTATATAGTGGATATTTTTAAATAAGCAATGCGTGTGAATATCGTATTTAATATTGAAATTGCAAGATCGGTGGTGAATTGGCAAGTCGGTGTAACTTGGATTGTCTATCGTTCTGCTTTAACATTTTTTTAATTTATGTTAAGACTAAAATTTTATTATTTTTTTCATGTAGCAAAATAAAATCACAGAAGGTAAAATTAAAGTAAAAAATGTATTTTTTTTTTCCAAAAACGTTGAAAAATCGCCAAAAAAACTCAAATTTGTATTCTATGACCTCAAAATAGGAGGCGTGCAAAATTAAGCAAAAAAATTACATTTTTTATTAATCCGAATAATAAAAAAATAATATAGGCTTGTTACTAATTTAAAGGGTTGATAAAAATGTGAGAAAATAACTTTTGCTTGTAAAAAATATTTTCATGTTTTGACGAAATTTTATCATTTATTTTCTAAAATGCATACGCCACTGGAATTGATTCCCCTGACCCCACACAACCCGGGGCACTCTAAAAGCGAGCGATGCGTCATTGACAGAAATTTTGGACTATAGAAACTAAAAAAAAAACTAAATAAAAGATTCAGATTAAAAAAAAAATATAAGGGGAATTATCGGAAATGTCCTCTGTTGTTTTTAATGCACTGTTTTCAATGCACTGTTGACATATTTTTCAAACGGATTTTAAGGCATTCATGAAATGTAATGGTTGGAATTTGAAAAATTATATCTCGGTTACTACAAATCCTAAAGACTAACCACAACTAACCACAACTTTTTTTATAAACCCATACCTACACCTTTACGTAAAAAAGGTGGTCTAAAAGAGGAAAAAAGAAAAAAAAATATTCGGTCTTTTTTTGCTTCGTTTTTTGAATATATTAATGACAACAAATTTCTTGTTTTGTCTTTAGAAAGTGGCTTTTAAGGTTAAATTTTTCTTAGTTCTGCAGCTTATGTTAGATTTGAAAGATTTTTTTTAAGCTGAAATTAAATAATATTTTGCTTAAATTCCCCACGGTACGTTAGTACTTAGGCCTGTCTAAAGATAAAAAAAACTCAATATTAATTTAAGGTCCTGTGACAAAGATATCTGCATCAGCCTGCTCTTGTTTTCATTATTATCATGAAGATAGGAGAAAGAAAGTAATCATTGAAGTAAAAAGATTATAGTCAGCAAAACATAAAAAGAATTAATTGTAACAGAGAAAAGATCCTTTATGTAAAGACGACGAAGATTAAGTGCCATTAAAAATATTAAGCTGAAAATAATCTAGAATTAAAATGATTAAACTTTAAGCAATGGACAACTTCTATAACAGATATACGTTAATTAGAACGTAAGAAGAAAGTTTGTTAAAGAGCGTCAGATATGTCAAGAGTAGTAAGTGACCTGGGATTTTCCGAGGACCTATATTAGGTTTTACGTAATTTTTTAGTATAATGTATGTTTTATTGGTTAAAATGCTAAAAGACCCAGTACAAACAATATTTAATAAGTTACAGGAATTATTAAGCTTAAGCACGTTAAAATATCATTACAGCATTCATAAAATTTTAATCAGATCGGAAGGTAATTTCTTATCACAAAATGTTTAAATTAAACCAATTTAAAGCTAATTTTCAATTATTTAAATAATAAAAACGTTGATGATACGAATCAAAATGGCTTGTTTTAATATTTAATAAGCGGATAAACTTTGATTTGGATATTTCAATTTGCGCATAATTAATGTGTTGTTAAATTGAAATGCCAATTATTATTATAATTTAAATTCTGCACGCAATAATTTTGCCTATTTAAAAATTTATTGATTTTTTTTGTTTGATTACAAAAAAACACAAAAACAATTCATTAAAAATAAAGCAGCGTGTTGTAAAACGTCTTTATCCTTAATAAGTCCTGCTAGTGTAACAAACTATAAGAATAACTACAACAATGCATAAGCTAAGTTCTGTCAAAATACCATTTATAAAAACTAACATTTGTCCAAAATAATATTTCTCAGAGAAATATATTTGTTAAAAATGCCATCTATTAAAAATAATATCTGTCAAAACTGACATCTATCCGAAGTAAGATCTGTCAAAATAACAACTGTCAATATGATATTTTTTACATTTAAAAAAGCCCATTAACGTTAACTTATTGCTCATATACAATCTGTCAGATTTTAGTCCATTGAAAACTACGGTAAAAGGTCGGGAAACGCTGGACTTGACGAGACCACTTGTCCCTTATGTATTTTGGGACGCTGATTACGAAAATGGGGGTTAGAACTTGCAGCAATGGTCGGAACACCCCTAAAATTGCAAAAAACGCTCCTAAATAGGGGTGGGTTTTGAAAAAAATTGACATTTTGCAAACTAAGCCATCTTATATGTTTTTTGGGTCGCTGATTTCAAAAATCGGAGTGTCGAAACTGGAAAATTTGTGTTACACCCCCCACATGCAAGAAACACCTTTCCCAAGGGGTGAGTTTTGTTGAAAAATGTAATATAAAATTCAAAATCTAAAAATGAAATCTATTTTTATTAATATATATGAAATATGACAAGCATAAAACTTTTTAAAAAATATCACTATTTAGTTGTATTCAAATCTAGTCTTGGTATTTTGCATGCAGAAGTAATTTTTCATCGTCGTCAAATTCTGTTGTTGTTTCGTCCCAATCAACTTCGGAATTTATCTGTGAATCGCAAAATCACTCGTATCCCATTGATTTTCAGTTTCCTGAATCAATATTTCTGGCTCAAGCTCTAACTCCATTTCCTCTTCAAGGTCTTCGTCTTCATCAAAGTCTTGGATAATCTACGTTTTTTCGCTATTCTCGCAGTCTCTGCCTTTACATCCTTTGGAGAATTGGGTGCAACGCAATCCGACTTTTCTGCAAGAACATCTCTTTGTACATCCCTTTTTGCAACTGCATGTAAACTTTTTTATAAATTTAATAATGGTTTTGAAGTAAAAATTGGCACGAGTTTATTGTTTCCAGTCAGTTGGATTCAATCTATTTAAACGCCAATCCTGACATTGGAGATATGATGGGATGAATAATTAATAAATTGCGTCGAAAGTGTACAAGAACAGAATGAGCGGGAACTGAGAAGTATACATTGATGTTAGAATGCACGAAATATAGATGGGAATATAGAGAGGAAACTTGAATTCACGACCTATTCGCACGCACTCTGGAGCCCCCTAGTGCTTTTAGCGCGGCATATTTAAACTAAACAGTAGTTTTAATTCATAGGAATATTGTTTTGTTTTCGGGTAATTTTGTTTTCGGAAGATCACTTTAAATAAAGACTAAAAGAAAAATACGAGTATCAGAAAGATCTGGATACTTTTTATTCAAAAATTAAAATTAATTTGGAATGTATTGGACGGGGTGTTTCTCGCATGTGGGGGGTGTAACACAAATTTTCCAGTCTCGACAGCTCGATTTTCGAAATCAGCGACCCAAAAAACATATAAGATGGCTTAGTTTGTAAAACGTCAATTTTTTCCAAAACCCACCCCTTGGGAGGGGTGTTTCTCGCATGTGGGGATGTAACACCAATTTTCTAGTCTCGACACCCCGATTTTCGGAATCAGCGACCCAAAAACATATAAGATGACTTAGTTTGCGAAATGCAATTTTTTCCAAAACCCACCCTATTAAGGAGCGTTTTTTGCAATTTTAGGGGTGATTCAAACATTGCGGCAGGTTCTAACCCCCATTTTTGTAATCAGCGACCCAAATAACATAAGGGACAAGTGGTCTCGTCAAGTCCAGCGTTTCCCGATCTTTTACCGTAGTTTTCAATGGACTATTTGGGATCTTATTTAAACCACTTATTGTATCACATTCAGTTGAATTTGCTTACTAAGTTCTGATAATAAAATTTTTAAGATTTAATCCTTTAAGAAATCACATTAAGGTACGCCAATGACTCACACAATATAAGGATTTTTTCGCGACTTACCGTTTTTAACTACTGGTTGATAGCAGTTCTTTCCCCCACCATTCTAACCGTGTTTAACCCGCCTATCCTCGCAAAAACGAAACGGTTTACGCAAGTGAACTTACATACTAATCGTTTAATACACTTTTAAGTTTAAATTTAAATGTAAGGTCTTTGGAGAGTTAAGAAATAAGTCGAAAAGATAATATATATACCAAATTTTTTATATAAGATATTAGCTGTTTCCAAGTCAACTATAACAAGTAAATTTTTCTTTTATGATTTAAATATAATTGCACTAATTCATCCATTTGGGAATTAACTTATAAACCAAAAAATCCGCAATCCAAATAGTTGTTAAACCATAGCAAAAAAACATCACAAAAACCAAAACAATAGAAAAATCGCAAATCCTCCATTATTTTAAATTGAAACTTGACATAACCATTATTAACGCTCCTCCTGACTAGTGGCGATAGCGGTAGATACTGGGTACAAAGTAATGACGTAGATATTGACGCCAGAACACCTTCCCCTACGTTACCGCTTCTCGCGAAAATAAACCGGTATGTTAACTGTCCTAACAATGTTCAACGCGGTATATCGCCAAAATTTGCTGTATGTCAGAGAAAATAGCATCCGACCTTAGACAATTATTGTGCCAAATTAAATTTTATTTGCATTTGGTATTCTATTGTGAAAAATAAAATGACGACAGACACAGAGATATCAATATTTGTTTAAAATGCTAAGAAAACTAAAAAAAAGTCTTTATATAAAAAAACCACTACTTTTTCTATTGGATATTGTGTTACGAGGGTGGGGTGAAAAGTTTCCGGCTTGACCAAGAGATGGCGCCAACCGGTCTACTTTTCTGATGGAGTCTTCTAGTACCATTCATATCTAGCTTGTACATAAAGTTTTAGGTTGATTGCTCTGTTAGTATAAGTCCGATGCGGCACTAAATGATTGTTCATTGTAATAATAGAAAAATCGGAAAAGCTTGCGGTCATAAAATACTTCTATTTGAAAGTGTTTACACCAGCTCAAATTAAAGATGAAATGAATTCAACACTACAACGCTCTTCTTCATCAGAACTTAACTATAGGACAGTGGATTTCTAAATTTAAAACAGGTCGTTCAAGCACCTCTTCGGGACGCCCCGTTGAGGTCACAACTCCAGAAATGATTGAGAAAATCCATAAAACAGTGTTGAAGGACTGCAGATTGAAAGTGTATGAAATAGCTAAGACTACATCAAATAAACGTGTACGAAATATTTCACAAAACCATTTGGGCATGCAGAAGCTCTGTGCAAGGTGGGTGCCGCGTTTGCTAACGGTCGAACGAAAATTGAGTCCAAAAATCATTTCAAAATTTACAAATTAAAATTGCAATTAATGCGGCATCCTCCATATTCTTTAGATTTAGCCCCTAGTGACTATAACCTGTTCTCTAAGCAACGAGGAATGAATCGAAGCTGTAAATCTGTAAATCAGCACTTTGAGAAGCTTGAAAAATTGGAGCACCGTTATGAAAGATGTATTAGTCTTGATTATAAGATTATGTTAAAAAATAAAGCAAGAAAAAATCCAAAAAGAGTGCTTTTCGTGGTTAGGCCGGATATTTTTCACCCACCCCTTTCGTTATACAAAATATATATATATATATATATATATATATATATATATATATATATATATATATATATATATATATATATATATATATATATATATATATATATATATATATATATATATATATATATATATTAGACTTTGTTAAGTTAAATTTTGGTTGAAAAAATTCTTGTTAAATTGAATTTAACAAGTGAACGTAAAAAGATTTATTCTTTTACAAACAGACAATTTTATTACATAAAACAACAATAATTAATTAACAACCCAAATAACAAAAAGGAATTTTAAAGTATTTGCAAACCTTGATCTTGGCTTTGCTGCGGTTTTTGGAAGAGTTAAAGAGAATTAAAAGTAATTTAATATTTCAAGTATTTTGTTACTTTTAGAATGTTAAAACTTTGGCCTAAGCTTCGAAGTAAAATAAAAATAATATTTTTTTGGTACAGGAATTTTAATAAGATTTCTTTGGTAATAATAAGAGTTTAATTAGTAAAAAGAATATTTAGATTAGGAAACTCTTTGTGGTTATTTAACAGTTACAAGCGATTTGTGTGTACGGGAGCAATTTACAATGCCTCTATTTTGCTAAAGCTTTTTATTTGTTCAGTAGAATGCGGAGTGATTTTTAATGAATCCGAAGTTTTTTTATTTAGGTCCAAATCTTGTAATTGGGGACCGAATAACATGCATACCCAAAAGCATTGTGTATCCAGCATCTTGAAAAAATTCTATTTTAGCCAAACTTTAACCTTATATCCTAAAAAATTAATTCTTGGCGGTTCTCTTTATTTTATGGTAATAGATCCCATCAAAAACACCTTTTTGTCTTCTTAAGAAATTTTGATCATTTTAACAAACTATAGAAGAAAAAACCTATAGAACTAGACTGCTTTTCTTTTGGGCATTATCGAAAAAACGAAGCGCCAGATGCTGTTTTTTAACTAATCTCAGTTGGGTTGGTGCTTGCAGAAGGAGTGTACAAATCGTCTTCGCAGGGATTATGCATTTTTAGATAGAGCTGGAACTCTATAGTTCTAATAATGGTACATAATCATATTTTTTAATGATTACACAGCCACACAAAATTCCGCTATCACGTCATCATTTTTTCCTAACCTCAAAAAACTGATGAAAATCGTGATTAATAATAAAAATTGTCCAGGAAAAACTGTTTTTTTTACATCCCACTTTAAAATTGAATGTAATGTACTGTTAATACTGAATTCTAGTCCGCAATCAAAATTAGCACGTGTAGTTTTTTTTCTAACCTCAAAAAACAGACTAGAAATCACTATTTTGCAAATCTTCGTGGATCTTGTTTAAATTTCGTATAAGGGGGTTTAATTGGTTGCTGATTATGAATCTGGACTCTAAAAATTTAAAATGGCGGATCCAAAATGGCGGATCCTAAAATGGCGAATGTGTTTGTCAAAATGAGATTTTTTTTTGAAATCAATGGATTTAAGAGTCCATTCGCGCCGCGAATATTGAATTTGGGGTTCGGGGCATAATGTTTTTCTCAAAAACGGTATAAGTTATCGATAATTTTCAAAAACTATATGAAAGCCAACACTTAAATCTAGGTTTCTGCTGTTATAGTTTTTAAATTTGGATTTAGTTTTTAATATTTCCTTGAGTGAAAGTCATCCTAAAATCGGTTATGTTTAGACACTATTTTCTCTTAAAGCATAAATTATTTCCTTACCTTTAAAATGGTAAAATTTATGTCATGGAAAACTATTTAAAAAAACGTTATCTCCTGTAGGTTGAAATTTGGGAAAAACACCATCGATACACCGAATTTGGAAGAACCTAAATAAAATATAAATTTTTAATGTGGCTATACGAAAATTGGGGTAGGGAGTTTGTTATTCGCCCACGTCTCCACGCCCTTTCGCCGACCCCTAAGGTGGCGTAAAGCAACTCTTAATTTAGTATGAGGTGGTTTTGAGGTTCCAGATTCCAAATCAAAAAAGCACCATTAGCATCTAACATGCCAACTTCTTCTAAGAGAAATTTAGTGGACGGTAAAGTAATGACACTAAAGAGGTGATGGGTTGTATATGAGAATAACGAAAATAAAGTAGCAGGTGAACAAAAGGTTGTAGAAGATGACGACAAAATGGAAGAAGCGAAAAATAACAAGAATCTGATTTATGTTTATCTGAGTCAGAGACTAATGATGGTAATCAGGAAGATTTAAAAAATTTTAATGTATAGATTGGCCAGCACCATGACGTGGTGAAAAACATAATATTATAGGAATTTATGTGACGGGGATTAAGAGGCAGCGGTGGTCATCAAACCAAAGGTCTTGTCTCTTATATTCACAAAAGAGATGCTTCATATTATTTTCGAACACACAAATGCTTTAATGACCGAAATGATCACTTGTTGTGAAAATACTGCCATATTTGCCAATGCTGCACTTAAAATTGTTTTAGATGACATTCCCCAAGAGGGTATTAGAGGCAAAAAATCATTAAACTAGTTTGTCTTGGCTAGTATAAATAAAAAATTGTAATATTTGCTTTTACTGCCTTTTTAAGTATTTCTACAGCATATAATTAAAATGTAATTGCTTTTATTAGGTCTTAGAATTTATGTGCCACCTAGTATAAAACACATAAGGTAATTGGTGTTTTGAAGTGAATGAGAGAATGATCTGTGTAAATTAAATTTTTAATTTAAGCTGGCTTAAAATTATCTTTTACGTATTGCAAAAAAAAAAATAAAACCATTTGTTAAAAAGCCTTACTGCGCCCTTAATTAAGCTTTAAACTTATAAAACATACAAAACAATAGGGTTTGATGCTAGATAAATACATTTTAGCAAGTCAAAAACTCTTTAGAGATATTATTGAATATCATCAATAAAATATCTCTTTTACGAAACATACCGCAGATGGATCTATAAAGGGAACCTCTCTCACTAGTAAAATACGTGCGTGGATCTGATCGGATTACAAAATTTACATTTCCCGTATGTTGCATTTTAGATGTTATCCGATAGACATGAATATATGCGTCTTTGTTTTTAAATGGAGAGCTATTTAGGTTTTCATTCCGCATCAGTATTCGTTATTTCAACTTTAAAGTGATATGCAAAGGAATTTTAATAGTGACATATGTAGTTATTTCCTTACCATTTTCAGTCCCATTACTGATGTCTCTTTATTAAAAAACACACTTACACTACTTACGAATGACTTAGTCTTTAGTTTTTTTTTATTTTACCTACTTAAGATTCAAATAGGTATTTAACTGTGTAGGTACCAGTGTACCGGGTCTCAAGTTATAAATTAACACCTCCCTTAACTTTTACTTTTAATCGCACAAAATAAATATTTTTTTTTTTAAGAATTATGTAGTTTCCATTTTGTTTTCAGATTTTTGTTATCTCTTAAGATAAACAAGGTACGACAATAAGTATGACTTTTTTAAATAAAACGCCCTGTATATTACATTACCATTAAAAAGATCATACAAAAAGCTTTAAAAAAATATAACACTTTATATTAATATCCTTTATAGTTTTAAAAATATGGCCATCCAAAATTTGAAAAATAATTTTTAGTTTTTATTAGGTATATCTTCAGCAGTAGCTGTCAGCAGAAGCTATTGTAATTAAAATTTAAAAAATATTTTTCAGATTTCGGTAGCCATATATCTGAAACTATAAAAGATAGACATATCAAATGTGCTTTTAAAACATCATCCAATACAGAGTGTGGCATTTAAAACAATTATACTTTTTGTCGTACCTTGTATACCTTAAGAGATAATTAAAATCTGATTGCGGATTCCGAAACTACATAATTAACTCAACAAACTCAAATTTTTATTTATTTTGTACAATAAAAAAAAAAAAAAGTAAAGGGATATGTAAAGTTAACACTTGCCATTCAGTACAGTATTTTCCAGCTTATATACATTTTTTTAATATTTTATATTAATTTTATATTTCGTATTGGCTCTTACGTTAAGTATTATGTTTTTAGGAATTTTTCATCCTAATATTGTTACTTTTTTAAATTTGTTAGCGTTTAAGAGTATTCTAAAGACTGATATCATTCATGCATATTTGGTCTTACATACGTTTTCTAGGATTATTATAAAGATAGCAAGATCTTGAAATATGGGTGAAGGGGACTAAATGTATAATACGTTATAGAGGGCGAGTCTTTAACATAGAACGAATTTAATTAATAAAAACAAGATATTTTTGGTAGAAATAATTAAATTACTCAATTAATAATTCTAGTCGCGCTTTTTTTATAAAAAAATATTCAAATAACATGTCCCAAATTTAAGATATAACGTTATAGATGAACCCAAGTTTTTTAAGCGTATTTTTAAAACGCATATTAAATTATACATAACTGCTCGATTTCATTTTTTTCCGTCTCGTTTGCAAGATACTACCTTACTAAATGTTTTTGCTTTAAGATAAGTCCTTTGCGAGATAATAAATAACAAAATTTTACAAAAAAAATATTCACATTAATAATACTTTTTCAATACATGCTAAAATGTATATGTATTTTTTTTTGTTTAATTCTATGCATTTTTGTTTAATTATTATAATTAATAACAGGTTATTAATTTCATTACCTAAAATTATTGACAGAACCTGTTTGATTAACCAGTTTTTTTTAATTCCTCTAGGTTATGTAAAATTAGGAAAAACAAAGGTTTTTTTTTGCAAGATTGCGGAAAACACCGTTTTGTTGTATCCATTTTAGGTTAGAATTTTTTTTTTTCACACTAATGTGGCAAGTTAATTTAAGTAATACGTAAAAGTGTTTTTAAAGTTTAAAAGATTTTTTGCTGAAATTTATTTTTGCAATTTGTTTTCACAATAAAATTTACCTACAAACCCTCTATAATTTGTAAACAACAATTTAATTATTTTACAATATTTATAAAAATAAAATAATTGCATTTTAATTAACGCTCGATGCTCTTCGAGGTTAATTTTATAGTTTTAAAATATCTTGAGGTTGCTTACTAAAATAATTACTTAAGTAGCCAGGTTGCTGCAAAAAATATAGCGTCTGCCATATTCTTCTTGAATAAAATAAAAATTGCAGCAGCAGCAGAAGCAAAAACATAAAGTACGAGTGCGCAGATCGAAAAATTGCGGCAAGAAAAATTTCACCTAAGAAATCTTTCAAACTGTAAAACCATCATAAGAAATACATCACTGTGGAGATAATCTAAAAGAGTTTTTGCAATTGAATGTTTTAAAAATAGTCAAAAATTAAAAATAGTTTTGTTGATATTCTTAAAAAAAAACAGCATTACCCACAGTTCGTATGTACTTGTTATAAATTTAATCCCCAATAACAAAACCAAAAAAAAAATGCTAAATCAGTGTTACCAAACCTTCGTAAGACCACACAGGCTCTCTAACTATATCAATGAGCACTTCGTGCGTGACTGCCATATATCAAGCGAACACGTTGTTTCATGTTTTATTTTATTATTAAAATATTTAAAGGAAATGTATGTACCACAGAATAAGACGTTATTAATTAGACGCAAATTAATAAGTGTTAATTAACTATTTTACATAACAAATAGCAAACGCACAGAAGCACACACGAATGAGACATTTTCTTTGATTATTTTTAAAAAATTGATAAGCTTCACCTTAAAACCTCAGAAACAAATGAACAATCCCGATTGTCGTTTATTATTTGGCAGTAAATTTGAATTTTGTTTGGTCGGTTGACCGAAAGTCCCCTTATTTGTCAAAATATCGAAAAATTTTATAAGGATAAGTTGTTCAAAATTTAATTCCATGGCTATTTTAAAATTTTGAGCCATTTGGATAAAAACAAAAATTTGAACATTTTCTTTCCATAAAAATATTTTTGTTTGAAAAATTTTTCTTTACCATTTGGAAAAAGGTTTTCCAGACCTAACCTAATGTTTCGGCACAATTTTTTTTTTTACTTTAGTAAGTTAGTCCTTTTTTCCGAAGAAAATTTAAAATAATGGTATTTTTCGGAAGACCGAGTTGTCGCATAGGCATTTTTTAAATACCGTAACTCGGAATTTCGAATATTAATTTTTTATTTGAAGTTATTTTAATTATAACATTGAATCGTTTAAACAGCAAAAATGCATTTTGAAATTCCGAGTTACGGTATTCAAAAAATGCCTATGCGACAACTCGGGTTTCCGAAAAATACCATTTTTTAAATTTTCCTCGGAAAAAAGAACTAATTTACTAAAGTAAAAAAAAAATGTGCCGAAACATTAGTTGAGGTCTGAAAAACCTGTTTCTAAATGGTAAAGAAAAAAATTTAAAACAAAAGTATTTTTATGAAAAAAAAAATGTTTTTTTTTATCGAATACCCCTTTTTACACATAACCATAAAATTAAATTCGAACAAATTATCATTATAAAATTTTTTTCAATATTTTCACGGGGGTTTTCGGTCAACCGCCCTCAAAAAAAATTTACTGCCGAAACAAAGGAAATGGGATCGTTTAATTGTTTCTGGGGTTTTAAGTGATCAAGTTTATGCAAAATCTTTTTTTTTCTAAACGTCATATTTTTCCATATGTCGCCATTATAAATATATATATATATATATATTTTTTATTTTTTTATATATATATAAAACGGTGATTCACGGTCGATGGTTTAGACGTTTATGGAAAAGGGGACGCAGAATTTTTCTGAAAATTTAGCCTTTTTTTTTACCTGTTCTATCGATCTAAAATATTTTTAGCACTGCGACGTTGCCGCTTCTAAAAAAGTCCTAGAAACTTTTTTTTTTTAAATGGCCCCCCTATATTAACAAGTTTTTATATTCCCCCTTTTTATTATAATCGTTAATATTCCCCTATATCTATCTCTATCGGTTTTCGAGAAAAAAAATAATTTGTGTTAAATTTGGCCCAAAACAGGGCCCCTAATTGAATTTAAGTAAATTAGTGCTCTCAATTCAAAAAAAGTTGATTTTTTGGTAGTAGTTTAGACAAACACGATGTATTTAATTTACCCGAAAATCGACCCCATATCATGATCACATTGTCCTTGTAAAATAAATAATTTCATAAGAACTTCGTTTGAATAATAAATATTTGCGTTCACTTTGGGAGATTTTTTTTTAAACACCGTCAATAACTGTTTATAAGTTACTTATAAAAGTCACCAAACTGTTAAAGCTTGATATTTCCATGTTACTTAAAATTAAATTCTTTAAAAATAATTTTTTCATCCAAAAAGCGGCTATTATAAGAAAATGTGCCAAAACATTAGTTGAGGTCTGGAAAACCTGTTTCTAAATGGTAAAGAAAAAATTTTTAAACAAAAATATTTTTATGGAAAAAAATGCCCAAATTTTTGTTTTTATCTGAATGGCTCAAAATTTTACACATAGCCATAAAATTAAATTCTGAATAACTTATCGTTATAAAATTTTTCAATATTATGACAAATAAGGGGACTTTCGGTCAACCGACCTAACAAAATTAAAATTTACTGCCAAGTAACAAATGACAATCGGGATCGTTTAATTGTTTCTGAGGTTTTATGATGCGAAGTTGATCTGCAAAGTCGATTTTTTCTAAAGTCATAATATTTTTTTATATTACGCATACTTTTGGCAGTCAGTATATATATATATATATATATATATATATATATATATATATATATATATATATATATATGATATATATATATATATATATATATATATATAAAGGCGTAAAAACAACATTTTGTTGGTTGACCAGAATACTACGTATTCTTTGCGGAACGCGAAATGTCAACGATCAAAGCTGTCACTTTGGTCCACCAAAAATAACCGACCTATTTACACCAATGAAAATTGTATTTCATCTACCCAAGTTAAAAGGGACCAAATTTGAGTACCAAATTTTAATACTGATGGGTTAACACCAGAAAAAATGTATGTCATTTAGACCTCTAATTAAAAATTTGGTCCATCCGGTGTAAGCAAGGCTAATATCATAAAAAATAAAAAAAACAAATATATTTTTTTTAAGATTGATTTAACAAATATTTAAAAAAAACCTGTCTTTCTTTATCAACTTTATTTCGAAGGATACAAAATTGCTAAGGTTCCCTAATATGTACTACTCTGTTAAGTATTTTTTCGATAAGCAATGAAAAGAGCAGTTTATGCTGTTGAAAAGAATATCTTAAATTATACTAAAAATACCCTTTTTAGTTCTGGTATATATCTCACATATTTCATTTTGAAAATGTTGTTAAAGATTTATATAAAGTGTTTTAAGTTGTCTGCACTTATGCTTTGGCAGTTAGATATTTAAACTTAAAATAGTATTTATATTTGCATCCTTTTGATCTTTAAAATGTAGCTGCTTTATCCTGCTGGTACAATAATATATTATGACTAATATCCTCTCTATGATTTTGTTTTCATAATTGTTATTTTTCTTCACACGGTGTAAAAATAAATAATATTGGCAACCATGAGATACTCCAAACTGCACTTCTACTCAGCTATAATTATATTAATGAATTCATCACAATTGACATACATAAACAAACTCTGAAAAAGATTGACAGCTCGAAGAATTATTAGGAGCGTGGAAACAAAATCCCGAACTATGCAGCTATCTCGAGAATATTTATATTTTCGGCGATCCAGACAATAAATAAATCCAAAGCTGATGACCGAGGCAATAAAAACCATTTGTTTAGAATTCCTGTTGCATTTCATTGAACCCATCTTAAAATAGGTAATACAATGGAAGAATAATAAATATTATAGTTGGTGCCGGCGTTTGACATAGAAAGGCTTAGGTATACAGTGACCGAAAGAAATTATATCATATAAAAAAACCTATAAAATTAGGTCTCTTTTAAACTAATTGAGACACAAGAAACAATATCTTTAATAGTGTATAATTTTGAATAAAAAATGCGTCATTGCAAAATATAAAAAAGTACTTTATAAAACTATCTTTGTAGAAATTTTACCTAACGATATCTTGTGACCGATTTCGATCTATATGAGATCTCATCAGACAAGCTAGTCGAAGGTGAATATCTCTAAAAATTACGCCTATGAAGGCTAGAAAATAGGTAATGGGATGGACAGGTAAAGTCTTGTAATGAATGGCATGCGTTCAGTAATTGCACAAATGGAGAAGGGGATTTTATCTTTCAACTACGTGTGAAACTGTGAAAGCAAAAGTATCGGATCCTTCGATAAATTGATGTTTCGACTAAATATCGATGTATCGCGAATCGTATAAGATAAGATAAATTTTGGTACTGAATATAGACACATATATATTCTAATAACTGTATTATTTTAGATCAATGAAAGAAAAAAAAATAGAGTTCTTAATAAAAAACAAAGAAATCGTACCAACAAGAACAAATTAAATATGTATATTGAAAAATAACAGTATGTTAGTATGTTAAAAACCTCAAACAACAACAAATAGCTATGTCATTTATCGATAACTGTCAACAAATCGCTGCCATGCAAGGACGGACTTAAATTATACAATCAAATGTCATTTTACGTATTTTTCTTTTGAACGAAATTTAGTTTGCATTGCAATTTTCAAGAAAAATATAAAACGATACATCAACAAAAACATCCATATGTTTCGATACATCAAAACAAAACATCGAAAAAATATCGAGTAACGAATCCAAAACATTGATATTTTCGATACATCGATGTATCGTGTGCATCCCTACCTACAGGATAAGCTAAGCTAGAAGAGTGTCACGTCAATACGTCGCGGCAAATTCGACGCGTGATAATTCGACGCGGTCAATTCGACGTACGACAATTCGTCGCATGCGAAAATTCGTCGCATGCGACAATCCGTCTCATCGCAGTTCGACGCAGCAGAATTCGATGCTGACAATGAGAAATATCGTTGTGATATTAGAAATATCGTTGTAGAATTTGTGCCCCAAGATCGAAAACACCCTGTATAGTATTCAGCAATATCTATCAACGGCTAAATAATAAACATAAAGTTTCTTTTCAAAAAATAAACGATATTACGAAAAGATAATACCTAAAAGAAGATTAGTGCAATTACAATATTTATAGAAAATATCAAATTAATAACTTCTACGTAGGGATAATTTAGACACATTCAAAAGCCCTAAGTTCTAGTCGGTCATGGTTAGTTCTGGTAAGCAAAGCGGCTATTTATTTTCCCCAATTATATATCAGACGTAAAATGCAGAGACGTATTAGAAAAGACCCATGGTTTGCTTTTTTAAATGAAATGCATTATTTAGAAAAAGCCTACTTTTTAAATAACGCACCGAGTCTCTGCGACCAATTGTGTCTGCGTCGAATTCTAAATGCGTCGTATTTGATCGCGTCGAATTGTCGCGCGACCAATTGCCCGCATCGAATTGTCGTAGATCTAGCTAGAGGTAAGATACTTAGGGTATTTTTATGTAAAAATAATTTAAGAAGTAATAAAGCTGCAACGATTAACATTAAAACATCCACACCCGATCCTGTGACAATATTATAAAAAATAAACACCGCGAAATAATTCATTTAATTTTAGATCTAATTTAAAATATCTGATTTGAATCTTTTAAAATGACCGCGGTCTCTATCTTTTTCCCATCAGGGAATGCCCATGCAGGAGTGTCATAACACTTTATAGGAAATTTTTATGTTACAGTATAGCGGATCGGGAAAAGGCATTTTTATTGCATTTTCATATCTGGTTTTTAAAAAGTTTATAATGAAAAAGCAAGCCCGTAAAATTTTACACCAACCATAATATTATTTATATAATCTAAAAAGATTTAATTATTTTCAGATGGATTCAGTAATGTTAGTTAGGAATTTGGAACAAAAGATTTTATTGCCGTGGTCAATATTTATTTTATGGTTTGTACCAAAGACGTATAAAAATATAGATGTTCTTGTTTAAAATTATTTTACAATAAATAATGTAAACTAGTCGGCAGTGACGTATGCTTGGGGGACCGGGGGTATTTAGCCCCCCCTAACTTTTAAAACACATTAGATAATTTAAAAATAATATATATTTAATTTTACTTATTACTATCTCATTTAATTTTTTAATTAAACAGTTACCCCCACTTGTTGTAGTCATTACACGCCACTGCTAGTCAGAACAATTGTTTTTCGAATATGGATATCTGCCAACACTGGTCTGAGACTGACAACAGCGCATTGGCTAATATAATAGAAAGAATAGACGAAGCGTCATTTGCGGGGCAGATGTAAATTTCACCGATACCAATGTTTTCAAATGTAGTAATTTTAATTCATTGGGATTTACTTTTGATCGCTTTACTTTGTGATATTTAATCTCTGAAGGTAGTTTTTAAATAAAAAACTATTCACTTGCTTACTTAAAAATGTGATAAATTCCATTGTTAAAAAGAATGTATTTTTTATATAATAATAAAGGGCAAAACATGATTGGTTTACCTCAAACTGCTTAAAATAAAAATGTAATCATATATTTTAACCATAATAAATACCGTTGTATAAACTTATCATAGAGTTTGTATAATCTTTTTTGAATATTAAGTTCGACATTTTTTGCACAGTGGATCAAGCCGTAAAAAATATCTTTCGAGAAATACCCGAAATTAGAAAATGCGTTTTAGAATTTTATTCGAAAAGGTAATTTTTTGTAATTTAATTTATAGTTAAGCATATTTTTTTATGAAAATCTATTGTATATTTTTCAGCATTTTTTTTACCTATAGACGGAGAGCTGGGGCCGAAAAATCATCATCATCAGTAATATGGAGTTTCTCCCGTAAAACATGTTCATTTAGTATTTTTAGGCACAGTTGACAGCTAGGTGGATACAAAAGGGGTGGCGGATAAGGGTAAAGAGGGTAAAAATTAAGACAAAAAATCGTCATCAATAATATGTCAGCCATTTTGACAACTTAAAGTTGTTGGGCAATTTTTGGGTCCGTTTTAAAAAGAAAACTCCATATGAACCTATGTCCTAAAGGTCCTAAGTTTTAAGATACAAGGTGGTAAAATTTCCAAAAATAAATCATTTATAATTAATATCAGTAGTACCACTAAAGATATTTTAATAAAATTTGGCATGCATGTACTATGTGTCAAGAAGCTTTTTTTAATGTACTACATTTTTTTAAATTTTCACCAGTGGCGTTCGTACGGAATTTGACTTGCCTATTTTGGCAGATGTTAATGGTACGTCACTGATTTCTCTTAAAATAAAAAATATTTTTGTAATCCCCAATCATTTATAAGTAAAGTTGATCACTTGATTTTTTTTTAATCCGCAGCACGGTTTTCGCATAAAAAAATAAAAACCATTTTTCTGCATGATCATAAATCATAACAATATAGGTAAACAATGTCACCATGCAGAGAAATATCTAAATTTCATTTTTCTAGGTAAAAACCGTGCGTACGGGCCAAATACTTTTTTATATTTTATATTCTTTTACAATGAGCTCCCAAGTTCTAGTATAACGATTAAAGCTAAAGTAAATTCTTTTTTTTTACAAAAAAAGTAAATTTGCATGTTCTTTTTTTTCTATAAACCTTAAACTAATCTTAAGCCGCGTTTAAAAGGAAAATGGAAACCCAAAATTATTGTGTAACAAAACAACGTCGTATAACCTATAGCAGAACATTCTGACGTTCCATCTTTTTCCATGTACCATTTTAATTAATCAAAATAAATGTATTGGGCGCTCTTGTTACGCATACTCGTCCAAACTTGCAAACAGACGACGCAACATCAGCCCATATCATCTCTTTGAAGTGACGTTGAAAAACCGACAACTGATGGGACGCCAGTGAATGTTTTCGATGGTTACGCTGTTACCCCACGAAAAACGTTCCAAATTAATGTTACGCGAAAAAAACGATGATACCCCCAACGTTTAATGATACGATTGTTTTGTTCTATGTCTTTTACGCACCTTTAAAATTTTTATTTACGTGTTTTTTCATTTGTGGTTTAAATTTACTTTTTATACTTTACATATCCTCTTTTGCCATTATAACCTACTAGATGAGCTGGGGTGTCGGCACTCGATAAAAACAACTATGAATAGAACACCGAGTCTGTATTTTAAAGGTGCGCATCTATTTAGCGCGGCTGCCACCCGAGGCCAAAGGTGGTAAACTTAAACAGGATTGCTAGATCCCATTATGCCAAATTTAAATATCAATTTGATATTTGTGACGTAATCGTTTTCCCCATTGTTTTGTTAACAATTTGTGATTCGCATCGCACTGAAAGCTTTTTTCGTGTTTTGTGTAATATTTTTAGATTTCTAGGCCTTGTTTTTATTTTGTTTTTTATTGCATATATTGCAAGTTACAGAGACATCACAGAGTCATTGACCGTTCGTTATTTCTAAAATAATTTATAAATAAAAAAATATATATTTTAATAAATTAATTTTATATAACTTTATTTTAGCTAATTTTAAATTTGCTTTCTATTTTTAGTAAACAAATTATAGCTAAATAGGAAAAATACATTTTAAATGTCCTTTATAAGTGGTAATATTTTACCTGGATAAAGTCTTAATTTTATTACATGATGTACAAAATAGATCTAATAGTAGGTGTACATCCAAATTAGTTTTGAAAAGTTAAATATTTAATAAAAATTAATAAAATAAATATACATTCTGGGAAAACGGTGACGTCACAAACATAACCTATATGTGCGGACAAACAGAAAAATCGAGCACTCCTGTAAGTCCACCACCCTTGGCCCGAGGCAGTCTCCTGCGGCATTCTAAACCTGGTTTGACCAAACTCATTTGCCGCGCCCACCGGCCAGGTATCTTCATTGCGGCAACGACAACGCGCGGCACTCGCTAAATGGATACGCGCCTTAAGACGTCTTTGGCATTAGTAATAGTGTTTTTTAGCTAAGTAATGATATATTTAGGTAACGCGTGTAGTTTTTAGTATATAATAAACTGACATCATTTACCATAAACCATGTTTAGTAAAAAATTAAAACAGCTTCTATTACCTAAGATGTTAAAATTTCATTCAGCAAAAGGTCAGGTAAGTAGTATTAAATATTGTATTTATACAACTCTTACTGATGCTCTTTTCAACCATTGTGCAATACAAACAGGAGTGCCTAAATCTCGGTTATTCTTTGGCGTACTTTTATTTACATACACGTTGAGAAATATTTATTTAATGGCGGTGGAGAATTACACAGAGCAAAGCCTGGGTGCATATCGAATTACCGCGGAGTCCAAATAAATATTTTTCAATCCCCTGCCGTAAAGCTTATCGAACTGTACCAAACTTTAACAGGATTTTTTTATAGCGAAAAAAAAAAAACAATAAGATAAACTAGAAGTACAAAATTACATATTTTTTATTAACGGGAGGTTACTCTATTAGCGAAGATTTTACATTAAATTGTTTTTGACTATGAAAAATGGTATGTTTTAAAGAACATATTAAGTAGCAATGTTGCATGCGCATTCCGTTTACAAGTTAAGTTTGTTTTTTGGATATTATTATAGAATATTTTTAAAAATCCTAGTACTTTTATGGCAATTATGTTTTGTTGGTTTAGATTTTCCGGTTAGTGTACTGCTTATTGAACACTAAGTATTTACTTAATGTCGTCTAAGCCAACCATTGAACTGAGCTTACTCGTGAAAACACATGCAGTGCGTTTTTTTTTAAACGGACCACCCTAAACATTAAAAAAAAAAAAAAAACACTGGTTAAAATATACAGGGAGAAGTTTAATTTTAGATTCAATAAAATTTCATTAATCACTTCTTTACCTCCAGCCAATCTCACTTGAATATTTCAAATCGCAATACCCATAGTGTGACATATGATTGTAAGCCAAAATGTGTGTTAGTAGTAAAGAGTTTATCGAGTACAAACAATTTATTTTATTAAATTAGATTAAGGTACTACAAGAAGAAGAAGGAGAAGGTAGTAGGACAATTTGCATTAGATTCAACGTTGTCTATTCCAAAAGTTTCTAAAAATTTTTAAAAAAGAATAAGTTCCTTTCATACAAAATTCAAATATTATAAGAACTTAGCGAAGGCAATTACATTAGAAAAATACAATTTTGGGAATCAATGTGCCACCAAATTGACGAAGACCCTTATTTGATCAAAATATCTGCTTTACTGACGGATCTACTTTTTTCTTAAATGGTTTAGCTCAAAAATGGCAGAGGAACTAATAAAGAGAGTACAAAAGGCTTCCAGCCTAAGATATCTTTTAAAAGTGGTGCTCCGCTAGAAATGCTGGAGCCAAAAAATGTGCTTTTGACCTATATTTTAGAAAAATCGACAACTGTGTTTCCATTCTTTAGATGATCTGTTTATTCTAAGAGTATATTAGGATTATGTATTTTTTTGACCAAAATCCAAACATAATAAATAACAAGAAGCTCAGTGCTTTAGAAAAAAAGCGAAGGAATGACGGGTACGAGCCCAAAAAATCCAAAATATTTATTCCAAAGAAAAAAATAACATTTTTGGTTAGGCCGTCAAATAAAAGTTACATGGCAATGCAAGTTTTTAAAACTATGTAAGTAGATGGAGCTTGCCGAACCGATTACGTAAAATTGTAGTGACGTTGCTTTATCATTACTCTAATAGTATCCAGCGGTACAGAGTCAACAGTTCCGTTAGTTAAAAAATTTCATTGCTTAATTCAAGGCTTCTCTATCATCCTGAAAAAAGCAGCCGTGTAAAGCAATTATTATAAAAGTATAATATTGCAACGTTCTGTTCCCAGAAATATTGCCAAATGCTTAAGACTCCAGAAAGAAAATATGTATAGATGCCACTTAGTTAGAGGGTTGTTAGCAACCTTGCTGGCAAAATTCTTCAGATGATATTTTAGATGTAAATACACACACAAAGAAACTTTACGGTAATAAAAAAAATGTTTATAATTTTCCTTATTAAAACAAGAAATATTAAAATGTAATATTCCAGTTTATGACTCCATTAAGTTTAAATTTGCTTTTGTTTGCATTCTAACTTTATATTCTTCAGAATATCTATTGCAATTTTATGGGTGTATGATCATGATCATTATACTTAAAGTCTATTTTTAGTAAATTAGGTCGCCGTTAAAGTTTAAAATAGTTATTTTGATTATTCATTGTCCTGTTTACGAACACCATTAGTAATATAGTTCTTTTAATTTTCCAGAATAAAAATTACAATCCGGATAATGAAAACTTTCTTGATTGTTTAGTGATATTAGGAACATAGTTTACCTATTTAAATGTCTTTAGTGAAATCTATGTGTAGCACAAGTTTTTAATTTTTAATAAGAAAACCCAAGTACAATTGTGGTAGATTATAAATTTTCTCTTTAATAGCAGAGAACTTTTTTCATCTTGGCCAGTGAAAGTCGTCGTACTACCCCTTCGCTCCATTCACTTTAGCGATGCAGTCCTTAAAATGTACTTTGTTTTCTATTACTGTATTTTCATAAAAAATGTGACTGCAGTTTCACAGAATTATTCAAATTTTCTTTGTTATTTATCTCTGTATTTTAGTCAAAACAATTGTGGCTGCAATATGGTAGAATTACTACATTTTAAAACTGAATAACCTAAACTACAAGATACATTACTCTAAAGGTGTCAGACAATGCTATAGTTTTAATAACACTAAAATCATTGTCTTTATTGTTAATTGGTACATAACGTTTCGGTCAGTGATGTATCTTCAACCATTTTAAAGTGATAGCTTACAAAATATTATTAAAGCTACGATTTCTGGTTGTTTACCAAAACTTGACGGATACGTAGAAAATGCGAACAAGATGTAAGCGAGTTACAAATGGGTTTCCGTGAAGGACTGGTTTCCAGGAAGGCCTTGTTCGCACTGTCTGTCCTATTGCAAAAATGCAGAGATCAACAAAAGAGAGTATATTTGAGCGTCATAGACTATAATAAAGCTTTTGCCTGTGTCAATCATACCACACTATTAGAACTGCTGGTAAGAGGAGATATCGATCCCCAAGATCTAAAAATCGTACAGAATCTTTATGAACAGCAAGTGACATCTGTCAAACTGAAGTACACCGAAACAAGTACCGTACCTATAGGATGTGGAGTCAGACAAGGGTGTGTAGTTAGTTCCATGCTCTTTAATATGAAGAAATTATTTTTCAAAACGCTTTGGACGAGGCAGAAGATGGTCTGAAAGTCAAAGGGAAACTCGGGAACAATTTAAGATATGCCGATGATAATCGCAGACAGTCCTGAAAGGCTGCAACGCCTAATCGACAGCATATCGACTTCCCCTGACGCAATGGGACTCAGGATTAATACCTCAAGAACAAAGATCATGCAAATAAGTCGCAATTCAAATAACAACTTCAACATAAATATATACGGAACACCAATAGAGCAATTCACACAATTTAAATACCTAGAAAGTTAGATCAGCAAGAAATTGAATCCTGAGATAGAAATTCGATCCCGCATAGAACAAGCTAGAGCCAATTTCGTTAAAATGAGGAACCTGTTAACCAACAGAACACTCAGTTTAAACATAAGATTCAACTTTGTTAGATGTTATGTGTATTTCACGTTACTGTATGGAGTCGAGGCCTGGACGCTAAAAGTCAGCAGTATTAGCAAGCTGGACACATTTAAGATGTGGGTATATCGTAGAATGCTGCGCATTCCATGGGCCGACCATGTCACCAATCAAGAGGTGTAACATAGAATGAACAAGGGTCGAACAATTCTCGAGAACATAAAAAAGCAAAAGACAGCTTACCTCGGTCATTTCATGAAGCAGTACAAGTACAGATTCCTGCAGCCGATTATGGAGGGCAGGGTTGAGGGAAAACCCTGGACGTAGACAGTGCTCTTGGCTGAAAAACATAAGGAATTGGACAGGTTTAGATTCAAATTCCCTGCTAAAAAGAGCCCAAGACAAAGACGAATTTGCCAGAATTGTTGATGAAAAAGACGGATTTTTTACGGTTTAACATCGGCTGCTAGATATTTGAAATATCAATACTAGGCTTGCCAAATACATTCTGGTCGTTATAATTATTGGAGCTTCTTTAAATTTTCTTTTCTTTTTCCGTTGGTTTTTTTATAAATAATTTTTGCTTCCGACCAACGTACGCGGAGTTGTTTTATCATTCATATTCGGCAACCCCGACCTCAACGTTTCACCTTGTTCCGTATGTTTCTTCTACTCTAACTTTAATTTTAAGTGGTCTCTTTGTTTTCCCAATGTATACCCCACATTTACAGGGAATTTGTTAGAAACAGTCGTTTTTTGAAATGTTGTTCGAATTCTCTTGGTAAGAATTTTTCTTAGAGTTGTTTGGGATATAAATGTGGTTTTATGATTACACTTGTTCGCTATTCTGCGAATCTTTTCGATAGTTCCTTTAATAAAGGATATTTTTTGTCTTATAATATTTATTGATTGTTTCCTTAATCAGTCTTTCGTTGTATCCGTCCAGCTTAAGATCCCTAGTCATGTTAAAAATTTCTTCTTGCAGGGTTTTCTTACTGTAACACTGCGCGGTTACATAAAGTACTTGACCCCTTGTTTCGTTTCGTTAAAGTGATTGGAATTTTGGTGTAAATAATGTCTGAGGTAAGTATGTTTTCTACATACATCTTTAAATAGCCTAATTTAAATACCTGTAAACAACGAGATATTTCTTAGGTGTGTTTGGTTATTTGACAAATGGATTGTAGCATTTTTATTATTTTTGCAAATTTTAAGTGACTCCAAGATGAAAAGTTTTTTTAACTTTTGACACAGAATATGAAGTTTTTACATTGTGAATATCTAAATTACCTTTATTAAAGAACTAATTATTTTCACTAATTACTGCTGCATTTATAGTACTTAAAATTTATCAACTGATACCACTCTCGGCACCACATCAGCCAAATCATAAAAGAATAACAATTGTTGTCAAATAACGACACAAAAATTTTTGTTTCATTTTCAATTTAAACTTAGGGAAATTTGGCCGTGTCCCGACCGAGAATTGGCCGTGTAAATGGAAACACCGCAATATCCGATTACGATTTTACGAGTTGGTTACGGGGCCATTCGAGCTCTGCGAGATCAACAGGTCGCTGCTGTCGGGATGTATATTTTACCTTCTTGTTTGTTTTGAAATGAAAATTTGAATTTTCCATCCAACAAAAACTTTGAGGAATATGCAGTTGCGTCCCAAGAGAAGTAATAAAAAACTTGGAACAAAATTAGGGTAGAGTAGCCTTAACAGTACTGGTCCACAAATCATACCCTTATGACATTTTTTAAATCCAGATGATTACCGCCAAATCTATTAGCGCCACCTAACAACTAAAACTGCAGTTAACGTTCATTTATATGTAATTGAGCGACGAGAAAAGTGACTTATTCCTATGTAAAAAAATTGCCACTCTTTCTAAGTTTATTTCGTGAAATAAGTACTAATTTCAAATATGTTTTATAGCAAGGATTATCAACAGAAACACGCAGATTTTTAAAAAGAATGCAAAAGATACGATTTGTTTAGGTTTAGGGTTACAATAGCAATTTACTTGCCTTTAGGCACAGTTTTATAAATTGTACTTGTTTATAGATTTACAAATCGTACCAGTACAATTTAAAGAATGTGTGTATTTGTGTGTATTTATTTGAGACTCATTCTTTTTAGCCAATAATCGCAAAAAGGAAAAAAGGAAAGTGGTCCTCTGACGGTATGAAAAAACAATTGGTTTCAAAAAAAGTTGCGTAAAATAGAGTATACCCAAACCTACATTCAAAAGACATTTATATGGTAACGTAAAAAGAGATGCATTAAAAAAAAATAACACAAAAGGGAAAAAACTGTAAAAAATATAATTAAAAAAAGTTACCTAACTATCAGCTGTTCCGAAAAATCTTGAGGATAAGTTAGTTAAACACACTTTATTGTTTGAAGAGCGGTTTTTCGGTCTTACAATCACTGATGTGAGAAATTGCTTATGATCTAATGGAGGCTAATTTCACACCTATTTGAAACTCCTTAAAAAAAAAAACAAAAATTAAATTGCTGAAAAAATTGGCATTATCGTTTCATGTCCAGGTATCCCACTTTAAGTTTACGACTACCAGAAGACAGATCAATAGCTCGTTGCAAGGGCAGTTTATTACCCTAGAATTAAAAATTTTAAGATCTCTACAGGTAAAAGTTTTTACAGCCACAGACACTTTAGGGATCAAGAAATAAACAAAGTAGGAACTTCGGGGCCTGTCTAGTGGGACTGAGAAAAGATGCATGAAAATGGTACTCTATTAGTTGGAAAAGAAATAAAATTGACTAGCTCTTTAGAACAGAAGTTGTAAAAATACTTATAAAAAAGCAACAAGTCAGTCACAGCTTGTCGGCGGGCAAGGAAAGGAAATTTTCTTGTAAAAGTAGGCCCGTTAAGAAGGCGAACTGCCCATCCCTGAATTGAAATAAAATGCTGAGAGTTAAGGGACATTTTCCAAAGATGGTAATAATATTTCAAGCAGGGTCTAATTTGAAATACCTATACAGTATACAGATTAGAAAAAGATAAATATTTTCTGTAGCTATGAACATTGAACATAGGCGTATTGAGGGGGAGTTGCCGGACTACAGCTCTTCTCCCGATAGAAAAGGACACATTTTTTAATTTCAGTGAATTTTTTCTCAAATAAGTACTAATTTTTGCTTTTCTTCAGTGCTGAAGCCTATGACACACTTAGGTTCATAGATTTTTTGTTTACTATTTATTTTGTCTCAGTATTTATAATAATATTAAAATAAAGTTTTAACCCTCCCCCAAACCCAAATCCTGGCTACGCCAAAGGACATGGATATCTATATATAACAATATTTTAAACTTTTGTAATTTGTTTGCAAAAATAAGGGTATAAACCTTTGTTTTACAATAAGTTACGTAATACTGCCGCATTTTTATAGGTATAGTTATGATAAAATTACGATTTTCAAATATTTTACAACCGGCTAGGTCACCAGTCAGGCTTTTCATAAAATGTCGGTATATTGCAAAGCAATAAAAAAATCTATCCAGTTTTCGCGACATTGCAAAATAATAAAAAATATATCAAGTTCCCGAAGTAACATAAGTAATATCACTTTATACAAAAAAAAAAAAACACTAAACTTTGCCCCTGTAAGGGGTACGCAGTACTCATTAAATTTCTGTTTCTTGTAATATTAACTTAAATTATCCGTTATAAATTAAAAAAAAGTAAATAAGCGTGCTTAAAGTACACATTTATTAACGAGTAGATGCATTCATTCTGAGTTCCAGAGTAACGATTAAAACAAAATATTTCTTTATAAATAAAGTAATGTTTTATTCATGAGATGTAGATTACAATAAATTTACGACAATTTGTTTTAAATTCTTTACACACCCTTATTTTTAAAAATATTTCTAATATCCATCCCACCTCCGTCAGTAGAATTTATGTTTCATTGAAATTGCTATGTCACAGAAATGTTAAATATTGGTTTGGTAATGATAATAAGTCCAAAATTAGATTTTAAGTGAGAAATAATTATCAGAGCGATATTGAAAAATGCTTTATTACTGTCATGCTCTATTTGCGTTTACTTAATCCCAAAATTGATTATAAACGAAGCTAGTTTTAGTTCTCCATTATGCCACTATATACAGTGTGTCCCAAACACGGATCTTGGCAACTAGCAGAAATATCACAACGTTTGATGGGATATTATATATATTTTTGCTTGTAATTTAATCAGTTCTAGCTATTTCGGTTCTTAAAATACTTTAAAATTTAAATGTTGCAATAGAAAAAAAATAACTTCTTCATATGTCAAAACTCCTTAAATCTTTAAAAATATAATTTGGTTTGTGTAAACCTTAATTTTTTTTTTCTTCTGGTTGTCTTAGTAATTATATTTATTGCCCCAGATATAAATAGACATTATTTAAAATTATAAGTTGTACAAATAATGTTATAAAGAGAGGTTAAGTGTAGGTGTCCTTAATGTACGCGTAACTATGTTTATTTTGTTAAGTAAGATTTGCCATATAAATAATATGCTTATAAAGCTTTATAGATAAAATGCTTTTTATGGTTTATGGGGTAGTCAAAGCAATACATTTTATGTATGATATACAAGGTCTCTAAAAAATATACAACAAAATTAAAATATTTGCAGCAGTAATTATAATAATAATAATAGTAATAATAATATATTATAGTATATCCTTTTTTACATTATTTTTAATAATTTACTTAATATTTTAACATGTTTTTACTAACTTGCTTTAGATAACCAAGCAGATTTTTGTCAGTTAATTAAATACGTTTAAAGACCGCATCAAACTATTCATAGCGACTGTGGTACATCATTGTTTTTAACGATCAAAGAAAGTTTAAAATCCCTGCCATTTAACAACTATTTTTAGCTTTCATATTGTATCTATTTTAGCTTTATTATATTTTTTAATTGTGCTAGTTACTTATAGAAATTAACTTCAGTACCATAAACATCATTACAAGCAGCTTAAAAAATCCCTGCTTTCTATATTGGAACAAAGGGAATATTTTTCTTGTTCTAATGGGAGCACTGTAGATTTACCAAATAAGCCTTGAAATAATGTTTCTAATTATGTCTGAAGAATGAATTCTCTAAAAACTCTTTAGCAGTTTTGATCCCGCTCTCTCAAAAGCGTTCTATCCTCTTTTCCACTGATCTGGCGGGGTCATATCTCACTTTTAAAGACATTTCTACGGCCCCCGCTCTCCATAGCATAGCTTCTTTACTTAAAACATTTAATAGATCAACACAAAGTAACACACAGTCTTTATTTTAACACTTTTGGATCTCCTTTATCCCTAGAGTGTTTAAAGTCTGCCTGCAGAGGTCTTTCTTGTTCTTCCATAGCTTCAAACTTAAGTATTACCAAATTGCTGCTAATTTTCCTAAAGATTTTACATTGTACGAGTATTAAGCTCATAAGCCATGAAAAATATAAGATTAAGGCAAATGTTACAAGACCATAATAAACAACACCGCCAATTCTAATTATTATTTTAAATAAAATTACCTTTTCAAAAAAAGTAAAAATAGAATAAAACTTTAAAGTAAAAGTAACAAAACTTTGCGGTGGTTTTTAGCAGCTTAAAGATAAACTACTACACGATTTTAAAGTTTTGCTGCAAAGCTGTTTCTAAAAACTTTAAATTCGTAAAATAAATTCACATAAATAAATAATAATTTAAAAAAAGAATTGTTGAATAAAATTATATTTTATTTGTAAAAAGCTCGTTTTTGTTGTATTGTCGCGTGCAAGTGTCATTCGAATTATATAAATTTGTTTTCGTAATGTGTGGTCTTATTGTTTCTAAAAAGAATTGACTTTTAAAATTTTACCCTTATTTTTTGGGTATTTTTATTTACTAGATTTTTACAGAATTTTATATTATGGCATTGGAGAAAATAAAAAGCCGCTTTAACTAACCAGGACTAACCATAACCGACCAGAACAGAGGGCTTTTAAATTTGTTTAAATTATTCCTTCTTCTCCTTCTTTTTTTTTTCTCTGGGAGCCGAGCCGTCTTGATTTACTACCGGCGGCAGCACAGCCTCCTGGACTTTTTGTGCCTAATCTCCCATTTATCTTTCATACCAATCCCCCCCATTCCTCTCGTTTTTTCTATATGTCTGTATAACCCCGAGACTGGTAAGTTGATATATTCCTGTGGGCTCATTTTCGGTTGCCCCATTAATGCCTGTCTTTTGTGATTCAACCCTTTACATTCGCCCAGGATATGGTAGGCTGTTTCTTCTCCCTCGTCGCACATTCTGCAACTTGGGTCCCCATTGTATAATCCTATCTTGTGTAGGTAATTGGTCTGGTGTAGGTTGCCTTCATTCCTATGTGGGTTATTAAAAAAATTTTTTTAATAATTTTCAATATGATATTTATAACGGGCTGCAATAATGCCACTCTGTTTGAGTTAAACCAGGTAATCATTTATTAACTGAAAATTTTATTTAGGATTATTGTTATTTTTGGGCCGCAGTTTGACAAACCCATATTGGTCACCGTACACGACTGGTTTGAGGCGGCTCACAAACATTGATGCTTACCCGCGGATACGTAAATTCTCGTTAGCAAGTAAAAAAAATGTAAACCCGCAGATGCAATGGTTTTAAGAATATATTAAATAATACATTTTATAAACTGCGATAAAAAAATTAATGGTTTGAAATGTCGAATGACAAGTCTCGCTTAGAGTTTTATAGCTGAAATGTATATTTTTGGAGTTTTTTTGTGTCACGGACTAATGAGTTAGCTGAAAAATTTTTCGATGCAGCAATAAAGTCCAAGACCTACCAAGTTACAGTTTGGAATGGTTAGTATTTTAACTAAATATGCTCTGTTGGAATATTAAAAGATTTAAGGCGCTTGCGCCTTTAAGGGAGGGATAAAGTTTAAAACCATTTTTTTAATTTAACATTTTTAAGGCTCCATTTCCACTGGCGGCCATATTGAAAAACGTAACATTTTACACATGAAAAGAACCTCTCAGTTAGGTACCAAACACTTAAGTAAAAACAAGAGGACTTACCGAGTTTTTCAAGGATATTAAGGAAGAACTAACGACCGTACGGGCATCTTTTTTCGTCCGTTTCATTCATAAATAGTTGGTTTTTATAATTTAAAACACCGATTTTTGTACAATTCAATAGTCAATACAAAACAGCGCGATTCTTACGACTGGCGCACAAAATAAGAAATTCCAGTAGCGAATGCAAATTTCCAACCTCTTTAGATGATTTCTTCCAAAAAGTCCACCAAACTTTTGTTTTTGTTAATATATTTGGTACCTAAAGTATCGAAAACACGAAAAATCAACATTTTGTGCTTATGTCAAATTTCCACGCTCGTCACCGATCACACCGGCTCGGGAAGTATCCGTCTCTTTTGGCTTATCTTGTAAGAGAAGCATATGCACGCAGTATTCTGCGCGGTTGACAAGCTAATTCCAGTTAATTGAATATTCACGCCCTTAGGTTCAAGCCTTCTTCCTCGCCAGGAGGGCGATGTCATTCATAATTTCGACCATGATTACACGTGCTCAGGGTCGGACTTAGCGCTTTTTAAAAATTCTTAAAAATATTTAATTTATTTATTACAAAATACTGTCTGTTACCCCAGACTAATTAAATTAGGCATTTTTTTATATAAAAAAAATATATATTCCATACAAGATTTTTTTTATCGTGTACAGGGTTTTTATCTGTCATGTCCTACAGGGTGCACGATTTATTAATTAACCAATAAATATACAGTCCAGTAGGCTCTAAATATAATATGTTATGTCAGTTACTATTATAACCTATAGAAATGTCGTAACTTGGCAGTAACTCATTTATACATACAGTGTATCCCCCAAAAAATTCATTTTTTAGATACCGGGTGAACCAAAATTATATGGCGGTTTTATTTATATTTTTTTCCAGTCATAACAGCAATTCAGTTGTAGTAGTAGTAGAATATTGCACAATAAAGTAAAAATAAGGTTTGCTTGCGCAGAAGTTCGAAATAGGGAACGATTCATCCATGACATGTAGACAATTTTACAAATCGGTTATATAATCCCCAATCCGAAGAGCATTGTACAATTTTATACTCCGACTACACATATTTAAAAGCGCCAAACGGCTCCAATTTAAGAATACAAAGGAGGTCATTTTCAATGCACAAGAGGTATACTTTATTTTAACTTACGTCGAGGTGGTGGGTGCATGGGTAAATATTGTTACGGACTTTCTTAGTTAGTGTTTAGTTATTAGAAATGTAAAAGGTTAGATTTATTTTATTTAGGTTAATTAAATTTTATTTGAAATAGGTTACCTTAGTTTTCTCCTTTTTTCGACGGTCATTGCGGATTGTCTTGAGGGCGCTGGAGACATTCATTTTACACTTTTCTCACATCCTGTAGTAAAAGAATTCTTCCAGCTAATTCTAGACTTTTCCAGACTTTTCTATTCTCTCTTTTCCACTTTACTATAAAAAGAGGAAAGTCCGCACGGGCCAAATTTTGTTTTGCATTTCAAAGAGATAAGAAGTTGACAGATAGTTAAAGGTTAAACAGTTGTCACAATAACGTTACGTTGAATTTTTTGTTACCTTAGAAACGTTTGTGAACTTGATTTGCAATAAAAAGGTGTAAAACCAGGATACGTTTTATACGGGGTGTCACGGAACAATATGGAAAATAATAATAATATTGATTTTCCTGTTTTGCCTATAGACTATGTTATTTCTAAAACATTTGGTACCTATCAAGTGGGGCTTTCTTCAGCTTATATTCGAGATACCGCTGAAAGGGAACCAAATAATGAATATATTTTTCAAGTTCAAATAATTTGAACCTGGCTTAATAAGAGCAAAGATATTTTCAAGGTTTACGCAAGCTATTAAGTATAGTATTTTCATTTCAAATTTGGTTTCTCCATTCCAAGAAAATGGTGATCTTATTTCGGGTACCTATTGCACATGCAAAGTGGGTGCCAGAACGCTTGGCATATGTGCCCATGTTGCCAGTGTAATATGACACCTGGGATATTTGGTATCAACAGGTTGTTAAATATTTAACAACTGTTTTATTTTCAACTGTTTTGGACGCTACACATAGAGCATTCAAATTCAAATTCAAATTATTTGTCTAAGGCCTAATATTCAAATTGCATTTACACGTCAACATTGTTGCAGCAACCACAAGTTCTTGACTAGTATGATCTTTATCTCTGTTTCTTATAAATAGTTTAGTTTACTTTTAAAAACATTTTAATATTAAGTTTTTAATAAGGCTTAACAATGGCCTTAGTTTGATTTAAATGAATAAAACTAACCACAACTAATTAATACATTATTGTTGTTATGAGTTACTAATAAAAATATGTCCTCTTTCAAACAGTATCTAACTTGTTACTGTTTGAAGTTTACATTTTTATAGTGTTTATTTTTTATATTTATTTTTTTTTTTTTAAATGATTTAGGGTCACCTTTAAAACCCGTAATTTGTATTTTTACTGTAAGATATTATTCATTGATTATTATTCATGTTTGTATTAAATTGCGACATTTTACGTAATACTAAGTCACTTTTCGAAACATCTGTTTACATCGCCCAGTATGTTTATAGTGTAGATCGGTGAAAAAACCTTTTTACAACAGCGGTTTCAGAATGACTGGAAAAAATATAAATAAAACGCCATATAATTTTGGTTCACCTGGTTTCTAAAAAGGTATTTTTGGAGGGACACGCTGTATGTATGAATGAGTTACTGAAAAAAGTTACGGAAATTCCTATAGGTTATAATAATAACTGACGTAATATATTTTTTCTACTCCTATATTAGTAAGAACCTAATTACACACCGTCTACTTTATCAGTAAATCTCTAATTACAAACACTATACTGTAAGAAGCCAAACTGTGCGTAAGGGCAGTTACGTAATATATATATATATATATATATATATATATATATATATATATATATATATATATATATATATATATATATATATATATATATATTATATATATATATTTTATATATATATATATATATATATATATATATATATATATATATATATATATATATATATATATATATATATATATATATATATATATATATATATATATTACGTAACAGTTCCACAATCGCATTAGCCGCGAGCCCCAAAATCTTGAAACTTTCAATAGATTTTACGTGCTGGCTATGAAACAAATAGCACGCTACAACGCAAATGTTTGTATTATTATTTGTATTGTTACTCAAAGTTTACATAATCTTCTTTTTTTTATTTATAAAAAAAACTAAAGTAGAAAAGTAAAAATATAATTTCGAGTGGTAGCCATTCATTACACACTCTTTCGAATTACGGTACTCGCTCAGGCTCGTCCCGTAATTTTCGAAATCGTGTGTAATGGGCTTCTTACCACCCCGTATGTAATATACTAATATTTAGTCCGACTAGACTATATTTGTTGGTTCATTAATAAATCGTACACCCTGTAGGACAAGACAGCTAAAAACCCTGTACACGAAAAAAAAGTACTTGGTATAAAATATATTTTTTTTATATAAAAAATGCCTAATTTTACCAGTCTAGGGTAAAGACAGTATTTTGTAATAAATAAAATAATTTTTTAAGGGAATTTTTTGGCTTTTTTTTATGGTATCACCCTGTATAGCTACAAGGTTGGTGCAATGAAAGAAAATGCTTATTTGGACTTCCAAAATAAAATACTAAAATTTCAAAAATCTGTCGGTGACTCAAATCCATAACAAGTGTGCCATGTCCTTTAAAAAAATTTTTGATATACGTTCTTCTTTGAGTTAATTCCAAAAATAAATCGAAAGTAATGGCAGACTTGTTTATTTTCTTTCCCCTTTAGTACAAATTTCCCTGTCGATTGAATTTGAACAAATTTTTCGTGGTATTATCATTAGTTTTGTTGTTAACGGCAACCCCAGCCTGTTCTCCAGGCAGCCACATTCCACCCTTTTGTGTTGAGATTTTCTTGAAAATTTACAACCGATTTACGCAAAGAAATAAATTATTGAAATTCGACACGTGTACGCCATCTAGTTGAAATATTTAAACTAATTGCATTTGACATAAAAAGAACCGAAAATGGCGGCGGTAATAGAGCCTTAATGTATAACATCTCAAGAATATTGTATTAAATTGACGGATTTGTGATAGTTTTAATGACCGTTGCTCCAACTCAGTTGCGTGAGTGTACAAAACTCTAAGTCGATTTTCCAAAACATGTAATTTTTAAAGTCGGTGACTACCCACCATTCCGAAAAAACTACTAAACCAATCATTTTAAAAATATTCTACATACAAATAACTACAAAAAAAAAGTTTTTTAAATTTTTCAATTAGGTTCAATCTTACAATAACAAGTAGTTTAATTTTATTGTCAAAAAAATCGAAATTTCAACTTTAGAATGATGCAAGAAATTCAAAAATTGATAAAATAAAAAAAGTTTGGCGGCAATTGGAAGAAAACTCATTAACTAATTAAAACAATTTGGTTTTCCGATTTCAAATAGTTCAGTGCTGAGGAATCACGGTCACTCAAAAAAAATTTTTTTTTGAAGTACCAGCAGAGAACTGCAATAAGTCCGTTATTTCTTTATATTTTTGTACCAAATTTTAAAAATATTATTCAAATGTTGTATTAAAATATACAAATTCTTAAAACAAATCTGTAATAACAATATGTGTAATTTTTTTTTTAAATATGTCTTTTTTGACCGAAAAATCTTTACCCCTCCCCCTTAAAATGTTTTTTTATAAAGTCATTTTTTCTTTAATTTTATTGAAAGTTTTTTAATGCCACTGGCAATTAAGGTAAATTTGTATTTTATGATATACAGTGCAAAAAAAATATTTCTATTATTATTGAATAGAAAGTGGATCTTTAATAACTGTCATAAATATCTTTATTAACCATTATATTTTTTCATTATTTTTTAAAATCTTAGCATTAGTTTATTTACAAGTTCGAAAACCAAGCTTTATTTTTCTTTGAAAAATTTTAATCGATGCTTTATTCACACACAGTTAAGTTTCAAGAAAACATATCTGTAAAAAATATATAAACTTTTTTTGCATTTATTTTTAGATTGGTAACAAGGATTTTTGTAACAAATATCGTAATAAATGAAAAAGTAACAAAGTTTTGAGGTTTTAAGAGATAGATCGTAGGTTTGACATGACAACATATAATTGTTTTATAAACTTACAAAAAATGAAAATGGGCTTAGCAAAAATTTACTTTTAATATAGAACAATAATAAAATTTAAAATGCCGACAAAAAATAAAGTAATATTTGCTTACTTAAAATATTTTTGTCTTTTTCTTCTTTATGTATGCTTAAATTATGCTTGCTGAAGGTGTTGAAGTAAAAGTATTTTAAACTATCTTTTGTTTATTGACGTGAAAAAAATTTATAATACAATATATTGAGTTTTTCAAAATATAAATCTTTTCTATGGGTTCTAGTCTCCACTAACTATCGTTTTCTATGTATTTTAATACATATATATATATATATATATATATATATATATATATATATATATATATAATATATATATATAATATTAAAAAGTGTTGAAAAAAAAACTTTTTTATTTTTGATTTTATCGAAAAAGTATTTTGAAAAAAAAATTTTGCTACCGGGTTGGGATAGAACATTTAACATATTTTATATTAGAAATGAAAACTTAAATGGTAAGGCATTTATTTGAGAAGGAATTGGAAAAGTTGTCAAAATTAAAGGTACAATACAATTTTCGAAAAAATCGGCCTACTTTTATTTTTTGTGAATAAATTTATTTTATCAATTTAAATTTTTAATATTAATTTATTATCAAATTTTTTGCTGTTAAGTAAGCATTTAAAGCTGACGATACTGGGGCTAATGAATTATAAAAGCGAAAGCTTGTCACTATCAACGCCTACTAGTACAAAAATTTGGAATTAGTTAATTGATATTTTAATCACAAATAAATAAAAGTGGGCCGATTTTTTCGAAAATTGGTATTAGAGACTACCTTTTACGTTTGAACAACTTTTTTTAGTAACTTATTTCCATATCTTTGCAAATAAATGCACTTTACTCTTGTACCATTTTAAGTTTTTTCAATTTTCTGAACACCCCGTATAAAATATGTTAAATGTTTCTATCCCAATCCTACTCTAAGAAGTAGCAAAAATTTTTATCACAAGTAACTTTTTTTAATATAATTAAAAATAAAGAAGTTTTTCCTATTCAACACCTTTTCCGTGGACACACCAGTACGTCCACGGAAAAGGTGTTGAATAGTAAAAAACTTCTTTATTTTTAATTTTATAAAAAAAATAAATCTTGAAAAAAAAATTTGCTACTTCTTAGAGTAAGATTGGGATAAAAACATTTAACAAATTTTATACGCGGTATTCAGAAAATTGAAAAAAATACAAGATTTCAAGGTTCAAGACTCAAGTGCATTTATTTGAGAAGATAGGGAAATAAGTTACTAGGAAAAGTTGTAGAAAAGTAAAAGATAGTTCCTAATATCATTTTCCAAAAAAATCGGCCTACTTTTATTAATTTGTAATAAAAATTATTTTAATATTAATTATCTAATTCCAAATTAACAACTTATTATTGTACTAGTAGGCGTTGATAGTGACAAGCATTATTGACACTTCGCTTTTATAATTCGTTAGCCGCAGTAACGTGAGTTTTAATGCAGCAAAAAATTTGATAAAATTAATATTAAAAATTTATATTGATATTAGAATAAATTTATTCACAAAAAATAAAAGTAGGCCGATTTTTTCGAAAAGTGGTATTAGAGACTACCTTTTAATTTTGAACAACTTTTCCTAGTAACTTATTTCCATATGTTCTCAAATAAATGCACTTTACTCTTGTACCATTTTAAGTTTTTTCAATTTTCTGAACACCGCGTATAAAATATGTCAAATGTTTCTATCCCAATCTTACTCTAAGAAGTAGCAAAATTTTTTATCAAGAGTAGCTTTTTCGATAAAATCGAAAATAAAAAGTTTTTTCTCTTCAACACCTTTTTTCCGGGGAATACTGTATATATATATATATATATATATATATATATATATATATATATATATATATATATATATATATATATATATATATATATACATATATATATATATATATATATATATATATATATATATATATATATATATATATATATATATATATATATATATATATATATATAAAAAGTGGTTTCTTTTCTTTGCCTTGTTTAGGTATATTGTTTTATTATTTAGTATTCTTGGGTTTAAAGGCAGATAAAACAAAATTTTCTAAATAAAATATAATTTTTAAAATTAACGTTTCGGCTCTCTGGTATGAGGCCTTCATCAGAACGTCTGCAATACAAAGAGAAAAACACAATAGAGCTGTGACTAATTACAAAAATTAATATAGTTACCTTATTAGTAGAGATTTCCATAAGTAGTTATTGTTAAAATTCAACATAAACACACATTTTCAAACGATCACTCAAACGATTATTGTATACATATATTACAAACATAGCGACACAAATTTAAAATTTCTTAATCAAAGGCATCAGCCGTTATGAGTATTATTTTTGGTTTTTTTTTTAATTTAAATTAAGGAATTTATTTCTTTGTAACAATTCACGATAGCGACATCTATGGTATATTAACAAAATATATGTTAATCCACTGTATTAAAATTACGGAGATTTTCTAAAGTTTTTCTCATGGTAGAGTATCAATTTGATGGTATTGGTAACAGGTGGCAGCATTTAGAGATTTAAGTATATTTGTTGATAAAATTTTTTTCTTAAATATGTTATTCTTATTATTATTTAAATTTAATAGTTACGTAATTTGCTTAAATTTTTTGTATCAGTTTTTGCGTTTACTGTATTTTTTCGTTTTTGTATACATATCATTTCCTGAAATTCTCTTTTTTTTGGATTACTTTCAGTTTTCAGAATTTTTGTGTTATTGAAGTCAAATGAATGGTTTTGTTCTTGTGTGTGATTTGTGAGAGCTGTTTTGTTTTTTTTGGGCATTAAGTCTGTTTTTCAGATACTGGCTAGTTTGCCCAATGTACACATTTTGGCAGTTTTTACAAGGGATCTCATAAATTATATTACTTTTTTATTTTTGTCAATTTTGTCTTTTAGATAACTGAAATTTTGTTTAAGAAGATTGTGCCCCTTATGAGCCACTGTTATATTTTCTTTTTTGAATAGTTTTTGCAGGTTTTCAGATAATTTTGGTACGTATGGTAAAGAAAGATGTGTTGTTTTGGCACTATTTTTTTGAGGTTTTGGTGTACTATTATAAAATTGATAAATCCTTTTTTTAAAAATAGAGTGTATAAGATGTTCTGGATAATTATTTGATCTTAAGGCATTTTTGGCTTTTTCGATTGCCTTTCTTCTAAAATTAGGGCCTTCATTTTTTCCATCCAAGACCTATGATAACTGATTTTTTTTTTGAGATAAGGGTTTGAATTAAAAA
>JAHBCN010007530.1:25000-42981 GCA_019359885.1 Listronotus oregonensis | reverse complement strand
ACATTTTTTGACAATATCTAATACTTTATTTTAAGTCAGTTTGAAATTCTAAGTTATTTATTTTTTTTTATGTTCAACTACATCAAAAATGCTAAAAATGCTATCCCGCCATTTAGACTACGCTTATTGGGAGTTAAAAAAAAAAAAGACAAAATTTAAAAAAAAAATATGTCAGAAAAGTTTAAATTTTTTGCCAGACTCGGGTAAACAAAAGAAAAAGGGGTTTATGAAACAGAAAAAAAAAAACTACTTAAAATTTAATGTGTATGACTGTAAATACTTCCAAAAGGGTTTTTAAAAATTTTAATATCTAGTGGTGAATGTACAATTAACCTTCAAAAAAGGGTTTGCCTAATTCTTAAAACCCAAAATAACACATGATAGGTGAAGGTATATATTTTAAATTTAAATTAAACATCTTTCCCCAAAACATTATATTATGTCATGGTTTCTAAAAGCTGGTTTTTAAATTTTTTTTTAAATTGTAAGGATTTTAAAGACATGTATTTTTTTAAATTACTTTTATGTGACATTTGACAATATCTAATACCTTTATTTTAATCATTTGGAAATTCAAAGTTATTTTTTATTATTTTGTATCAACACATCAAAAATGCTATACGCCATTTGGACTACCTTTTGGGATTTAAAAAGAAAAAAGAAAATTTATTAAAAAAAAATATTCAGAAAGATTAATTTTTCCAGACTCAGGGTAAACGAAAGGAAGTGGTAATTACCTAACAGCAAAAAGGGAAAAAAACTACTCAAAATTTAATGGTAGTAGACTTTATTAAATTTTTAAAAAATTAACATATCTAGTGGTGACATGTAAATATGAACCTTCAAAAAAGGTTGTCCTAATTCTTATAACCAAATAACACATGATAGGGGGTATTTTTGTAATTAAGTAAACATCTTTCCCAAACATCTATATTATTTATGGTTTCTAAAAGCTGTTTTATATTTTTTTTTTAATTGTAAGGATTTTTAAAGACATGTATATTTTTAAATTACTTTATTTGACATTTGACAATATCTAATACATTTATTTTAAGTCAGTTTGAAATTCTAAGTTATTTATTTATTTATTTATGTATCAACTACATCTAAAATGCTATACAACGCCATTTAGGACTACGCTTATTGGGAGTTAAAAGAAAAAAGACACAATTTATTAAAAAAAAAATATGTCAGACAAGATTAATTTTTGCCAGACGTCAGGGTAAACGAAAGAGAGAGTGGTAATTACCTGAAGCAGCAGAAAGGCAAAAAAACTACTCTAAAATTTAATGGTAAGTATGACTCTAAATACTTCCATAATTGGTATTAAAATTAACATATCTAGTGGTAACATGTACAATATGAACGCTTCAACAAAGGGTTGTGCCTAATTCTTATAACCAAAATAACACATGATAGGTGAAGGTATATACTTGTAATTAATGTAAACATCTTTCGCCAAACATCTATATTATGTCTTATTATGTCTATGGTTTCTATAAGCTGGTTTTATAATTTTTTTTTAAATTGTAAGGATTTTTAAAGACATGTATATTTTTAAATTACTTTATGTGACATTTGACAATATCTAATACCTTTATTTTAAGTCAGTTTGGAATTCTAAGTTATTTATTTATTTATTTATTTATCAACTACATCTAAAATGCTATACAACGCCATTTAGTACTACGCTTATTGGGAGTTAAAAGAAAAAAGACACAATTTATGAAAAAAAAATATGTCAGACAAGATTAATTTTTGCCAGACGTCAGGATAAACGAAAGAGAGAGTGGTAATTACCTGAAGCAGCAGAAAGGCAAAAAAACTACCCTAAAATTTAATGGTAAGTATGACTCTAAATACTTCCATAATTGGTATTAAAATTAACATATCTAGTGGTAACATGTACAATATGAACGCTTCAACAAAGGGTTGTGCCTAATTCTTATAACCAAAATAACACATGATAGGTGAATGTATATACTTGTAATTAATGTAAACATCTTTCGCCAATCATCTATGTTATGTCTTATTATGTCTATGGTTTCTATAAGCTGGTTTTATAATTTTTTTTTTTTAATTGTAAGGATTTTTAAAGACATGTATATTTTCAAATTACTTTATGTGACATTTGACAATATTTAATACTTTTATTTTAACTCAGTTTGGAATTCTAAGTTATTTATTTATTTATTTATGTATCAACTTCATCTAAAATGCTATACAACGCCATTTAGGACTACGCTTATTGGGAGTTAAAAGAAAAAAGACACAATTTATGAAAAAAAAATATGTCAGACAAGATTAATTTTTGCCAGACGTCAGGGTAAACGAAAGAGAGAGTGGTAATTACCTGAAGCAGCAGAAAGGCAAAAAAACTACTCTAAAATTTAATGGTAAGTATGACTGTAAATACTTCCATAATTGGTATTAAAATTAACATATCTAGTGGTGACATGTACAATATGAACGCTTCAACAAAGGGTTGTGCCTAATTCTTATAACCAAAATAACACATGATAGGTGAAGGTATATACTTGTAATTAATGTAAACATCTTTCGCCAAACATCTATATTATGTCTATGGTTTCTATAAGCTGGTTTTATATATTTTTTTTTAATTGTAAGGATTTTTAAAGACATGTATATTTTTAAATTACTTTATGTGACATTTGACAATATCTAATACCTTTATTTTAAGTCAGTTTGGAATTCTAAGTTATTTATTTATTTATTTATGTATCAACTACATCTAAAATGCTATACAACGCCATTTAGGACTACGCTTATTGGGAGTTAAAAGAAAAAAGACACAATTTATTAAAAAAAAATATGTCAGACAAGATTAATTTTTGCCAGACGTCAGGGTAAACGAAAGAGAGAGTGGTAATTACCTGAAGCAGCAGAAAGGCAAAAAAACTACTCTAAAATTTAATGGCAAGTATGACTGTAAATACTTCCATAATTGGTATTAAAATTAACATATCTAGTGGTGACATGTACAATATGAACGCTTCAACAAAGGGTTGTGCCTAATCCTTATAACCAAAATAACACATGATAGGTGAAGGTATATACTTGTAATTAATGTAAACATCTTTCGCCAAACATCTATATTGTGTCTATGGTTTCTATAAGCTGGTTTTATATTTTTTTTAAATTGTAAGGATTTTTAAAGACATGTATATTTTTAAATTACTTTATGTGACATTTGACAATATCTAATACCTTTATTTTAAGTCAGTTCGGAATTCTAAGTTATTTATTTATTTATTTATGTATCAACTACATCTAATATGCTATACAAAGCCATTTAGGACTACGCTTATTGGGAGTTAAAAGAAAAAAGGCACAATTTATTAAAAAAAAATATGTCAGACAAGATTAATTTTTGCCATACGTCAGGGTAAACGAAAGAGAGAGTGGTAGTTACCTGAAGCAGCAGAAAGGCAAAAAAACTACTCTAAAATTTAATGGTAAGTATGACCTTAAATACTTCCATAATCAATATTATAATTGACATATCTAGTGGTGATATTTACAATATGAACGCTTCAACAATGGCTTGTGCCTAATTCTTTTAACCAGAAGGTATATACAAGTAATTAATTAAAAAATTTTCCGCCAAAAATCCAGATTTTCTCTATGATTTCCATAAGCTGGTTTTATTAAATTTTTTAAATTTTGTAAAGATTTTTTAAGATATGTATATTTTTAAATTGCCTTTTGTGAAATTTGACAATATCCAATATTTTATTTTAAGTCAGATTGGAATTTTATGTTATTTTTTCATTTATTTTTTTAATGACTACATTTTACATGCTACACAACGCTATTTAGGACTATGCCTATTGGGTGTTTAAAGAAAAAAGATAAAATTTGTAAATAAATATATCAGACAAGATCAATTTTTGCTTTTAATACAGACGGCCAGTAGTTAGTCAGATTGAAAGATCTGCTGTTGTTAGTAACTGTTATTAAGTAACTGTAGACCAAAACCAATATATGAAATTTTATTATACCTGGCCCTACATTTACTAAAAACTAAAATATTAAATATAACCTGATCATCCAACTTTTCACAAACCAGAAATATTTGTCGCAGACCATGAGCTCAGAAATGCTGAAAAAGTGAAAATCAGATTATTAGCTAATTATTATGTTGTTAATATTATTTTATCTCTCAGTGGGTTTGGAAGCAGCGAATAAAAATTAGACGTTAGACCGAGTATCAATCTAAAAGTGATCGATTTAATAAATAAGCAGCAAGAAAACTTCCTAAAATCGATTTATGACGATCAATTATTAATGACGATGTGCAGGTATCTTAGCGAGAGTAATACTTATAATTTTTTAAAAAAATATGTAGAAAAAAATTGTACCAGCCATTAGTAAGAATTGTATAAAATTAAACAAGTGAATTTAAGGTCAAAATCGAAATTATTACTACAAGCAACTGCCAATTTTTAGCCTATATACGGAAGAATCGACAACATTAAAAATAATATAATAAAATGTATAAACACACATTGCCAACTTAAGTCAAAGGTCATATTGCCAAGAATAAAACGAAACAACAGGAATTGAAGGCATTGTGTCTCTTAAAGTATACAGTCTGACCTGTGAAATAGCAGCAGATAATTTGAGAAAAGTTTCTGAGCGATGTGTAGAGATTGTACAAATCTATTTTCGTAATGATGAAAAAATTATTGCTTTTATTTACCTATAATATTTAAAGTAATAGTAATTACGGATAGTTGATAATGTGCATATTGAGTCATCTGTAAGCCCATAACATAGTCATGTGGACATAGAGATAAAATGTGATAAGTACAATTAAGTTAAGCGAAAGAGTAAGGAAAAATTTATGCTATGTTTTGCTTTATATGACATTTGACATAATTCAATACTTTTATTTTAAGGCAGATTTGAATTTTACGTTATATATTTATTTATTTATTTTTTTACTACATCTTAAATGCTAAGCAACGTATTCAGGACTACGCTTATTAGGAGTTAAAAGGAAAAAGATACAATTTATAAAAAAATATGTCAGACAAGAAACATTTTTCTTTTAACACAGACGGTCAGGTTGAAAGATCCGATGTTGATGTAATATCAGCTATACAAAAAATCAGTAATTATACTCTTTTATATTTAAAATGATTAAAGACTCAAGCCTTTTTACACAACAGTATTTATTAACAATAAAGGAATTTCCATTTAAGAAAGTTATTTAGCTCTATCTAGCTAGAAATGATACTTTTAAACATAAAATTGCAATCAGATTAATATATTTATGAAAATTTATTCCAATTTATATCTAATTTGGAGAATTATGCAGGAGAATGAATATCCTGAATTTGTCATACAAGTCTTAAGTGTAAAAAAGATAAGCAGCTCATCAGGGTAACTCGATAAAAAGAGATAGACATAACCCTGGATTTCTTACTTTTTTACACTAATACTGAAACCTAAAAACAAACTGGCCAAGGTTAAATTGGATGATTCCGCCAAACCATGATCAAAAGTTATTGACGTGTTTGTGGTTTTCAGAAATAGGACTACACCAAAAGGAACACGGGAGAAGTATTTTATAACAAAGGTTAATTCTATTTCAACAGGATTTGCATTGTGTCCTAAAAAGAACCAAGCGCAAAATACAGAGGACAAACTGGCGTACAGGCGACAGTAGCCTAACTGTTTTACTACTTGCGAATCACTCCTTTCATATCTTAATAAAATATGCTTGTATGTTTGTAAATATAAAATATACCATAAGAATTAATAAACAAAGGGGTACCAATTTATTCTTTCCTTTCTGCAAAAGGAATTAAGTAGATTTCGAAAATGTATTTGTAATGCCTAAATCCATATAAATATAAGGGCTTTTTAGTCATCTAGCAGTATTTTTTACATGGCCAACTAAATAATTCATCACGCATGCTAAAGTCCAAGACGTGCGATACCTTACTGGGTTTTTTTTTATCTTTGTGACAACTCACGAAGGATTTGCATATACATATATACTATATACTAGACATATACATATATACTCTAAGTACCAGATACGTGAGTCGGGTTTTCGATGTTTAACCATCTTTTGCCCCTGTTCCTCAATGCCCAAGCACTGAAACATGCAAATATTGCATTTCACAGCACCTTTAGACAACGCGGTAGTGCCACCACGGACGTTATTTTAAATAACTACTTAAATATGTCGGCGGGGATCGAACCTGATCCCAGCGCGGACCGACTGACCACTACGCCACCGGAGAGACCTTAAAATGAATAATATAATACTATGTACCCTCTTGCTTTTAAAATTTATGAAGGAAGAAAACTGTTATTTAACCAACTTTATAGCAAAAATTTAATAATTATATAAACCACATGTTAACGTTGTGGAAATATTTAACACAGCACAAAGAAAATAATAATCACATCTTTTGAATAACTGTCTAATCATAAATTTAAGGTACTTTAATACCTGTAAGCGATTTTCTGTTTGGTTTATCGTAAAATTGTGTCATTTCTTCTACACTGCTTTGACTTGTTGGTGTGTATACTTGCATTATATTTAGATTTACAGGCTTACAATGTATCTGTAACAGAACTGTTCTATCTGAGACGGGGACGAAACCTTTTATTGACTTAACCATGCTGTTCACTACTATAATAGCAACCCCGTCTCTGTTTTGTATAGTGCTATTGCCAGAATAATAGACTGTGTGCTTCCATATTAAAGTTGTTTCTGCATTGGGCCATCTGACTTCGCTGCATCTTCTCACCCTCTTCCCACCAATGGAGTGCCCGGGACTGAGGACCGTTTCTTCTTTGTGTCTATCCACAAGCTTTGTGACTGTACTAGGCAAATGTTATGAGGTGGTTTTCCCTTGCCTTCTTCATCGCTGTGTCAACGCCGTTTCAGTGGTTGCTATTGCACCGTTTGTTATCTAGACCACTACCAATTGAAATATTTTATTTCTTGCCTGAGGTCAGTTTTGCAAAAACCAAGTGTCACTGCCCAGTGCTAGTTTTGGTCCACCACGGCTATTTGATTTTACCCTTACCACCCATATATGGGAGGCATTTCCCTATCCGCCACCTAAGAAGGCGTCCGATGGAGGACTAGCAACCCCACACGGGTAGTGCCAATAGGTTGGGGTAAACCAAGGGAGAGTGGTAATTACATGAAGCAACAGAAAGGCAAAAAAACTACTTCAAAGTTTGTTACTAAGTATACAGTCAGGACATAAAGTCCGTCGCCCCCCCTTTAACTTTTGAACCGTTGGGTATATTGCGATGTCATATGGCGCGGTGTTATATTAGACAATTTTCTATTTTTTTAGTTGAAAATGACAACTTTACATGTGACACAGCTGGGCATGGTTACGCAATATTTTCTTAAATGGAATAATGGGTCATGCGACACCTCATTTTGAAGGTCTTTTTATGCTCAATTCAACCTCCGATTTTGAACACATTTGATTCATTTATTTTGAAATGGCGACCAAGAATTTATTTTTTGGTAATTTTTTGAGTTTACAATGTACCTACTGGTAACATACAAACATTTTAGGTAAGTAACTAATACAAAACTAATTAATTAGTTTAATTATTAACTTTTTTTTTTAAATTAATAACTAATTAAACAAATTTAAAAAAGTTAACAAATTAGAACTTATAGAAAAATAAAAAGTGAGAAAGAAGAAAAAATGTCAAATATTTACTTTAAAAGATGTTGCAAATGTCCACGTTGGACCTCTTGACAATAGAACATCCTGTTAGAGAATTCTTCCCTAACATTATGCAGGATTGCAGGGGTTACTCCTGCACACACATCGATGATACGTTGTCGAAGGTGATCTAGAGAATCAGGAGCTGTTTTATAAACTTGAGACTTGACGTAGCCCCATAGAAAATAATTAAAGGGTGTCAAGTCCGATGAGCGAGCTGGCCACTCTGTCGGACCTCGGCGATCAATCCACCTATTCGGATAGGTTGTATCAAGGTAATTTCTAACATCTCTGAAATAATGAGGCGGGGCGCCATCCTGATGAAACGTAATTTCTAATTAAAATTCAAATGGATTTTGAGTAACAACATCTTCAATAAGTGGAGTAATGGTGTCTTGAAGCATTTGAAGATATGTGGGGCCGTTTAAATTTCCTTCCAAAAATATGGGACCTATAATATAATTACCCAAAATGCCCGCCCAAACATTTAATTTTTGAGGAAATTGATTATGTCCTTCGCGAAACAGATTGGGGTTTTCATCACTCCAAAACCTGCAATTTTGAGTATTGACTATTCCATTCAGAAAAAAGGTACCTTCATCGTTGAAGCAAATATGCCTCAGATAATTGGGGTTTTCTTCAATCTTTTGTGCCATAATCTCGCAAAACTGTAATCGACTGTCAGGATTTTGTTAATTCGTGGACAATTCTTATCTTGTAGGGATGGAATTTATTACTTTTAAAATTTTCTTAACGGAAGAACGTGAAATATTGCATGTGTCAGCTACGTCCTTAGTATTTTGCTGGGAAGAAACTACCATTTCAGCTGGGACCTGCACTTTAAGATCTTTGGGAATTTTGGGCCTTTCAGATCTTGGGGCATCTTTTACCGTACCTAATACTTGAAACTTTGACATAAGCTTCTAAAAGTATTTCCGGCATATTGGCCATCCGGGAAAGCGTTCATTGAAGGTGCAAACTGCATTATGATAACTTCGATTAGCCTCGCCAAAGATGATAACTGCTTCAATTTTTTCTTCTAACGGACGCGCCATTCCAATTCAATGAAGTTTTGAAATAACTTGACATACACGTTTTAGAATGACAAATATCAGGTAACCATAGCAGTAACTAATTAATTATTGCATGTAAAGATAAAAAATACTTACCTACCTTTCGAAGATACGTAATAAGGAGTTCAAATTTAAAACTGGTCGCCATTTTAAAATAAATGAATTAAATGTTTTCAAAATCGCATGTTGAATTGAACATAAAAAGACCTTCAAAATGAGGTGTCGCATGACCCACTATTCCATTTAAGAAAATAATGCGAAACCGTGCCCAGCTGTCATTTTGACCTGTAAAGTTGTCATTTTCAACTAAAAAAATATAAAATTGTCTGATATAACACCGCGCCAAATTTCATAGCAATATACCCAACGGTTCAAAAGTTAAAGGGGGGGCGACGGACTTTATGTCCTCACTGTATAAGTTCTACGTCAGCGCTCTTCTCGAAGGTTTATTTTAGAACTAGGTGAGACTAAATAGTGTAAAATATTACTAAATAACAAATGGACCTTTAAACTTGGCTTTTCGTTAATAAATGTTATTTGTGAAGTTTCAAACGAAGTGTTGTTATTGTTTTGTGTCACTCGGATGCACGACGGTGGCCTGTTAGTCCAGACCAAATACATAATATTTTATTATTTTCGAAATATTTTTTTAAAAATATGGTCCTTCCAGGTATCTTCTGAAGTATCAGCCTCTTACATTTTGTCGTCCAGAAGTGCTTAATTTTTTTTTATAATATGATGTAATCCAAGCTTTTGTCCTGATAGACCACCGTCGTTACAATGTTCCAATATTATTTATCACGCAAGTAGTGATTTCAACTAGGAAATATTCGGTAATTAAACTTTGCAACTACTGTTGATCCTACTTCTGATATAAGTATGAAAAGACGATTATTCATAAAAAATTTGGAAAAAGACCACATGTCTTTAAGAGCAAGTTTTTCTGGGCTACACAGGTACATTCGTGATTTCGCTAATAAATATTCTGGAATCAAGAGGCAAGATGAACCTGATCCCCTTCTTAATAAAAGAGGTCATTGAAAATATTGCAAAAAACGTAAAACACGCCATTTTGTTAATTTTGCAAATGCTGGCTCTGCATAGAACATATTTAAGCCTGCTGTAGAGAATGTGCTGACTAGCAAGCAAATAAATAGGATGAAAGTTTAGGTTGATGCAATTTCTGCAAGGAATTTTTTTAATGACACCTATTTGCATATTCTGTTGGTTTTAAGTTTTTAATATAAGAATATATTGTTTATGTTTCGCATTTTGCGTTTTATTTGTAACTATTTAATTTTTAAATAATGAAATATTTAAAAATCACAATTTTTACGTTTTTTTTTAATTCAATCAAACTGAGAAAGGTATTTTTTTCCTATGTAATAAAAAAAAGAATACAACAAATGTAAGAACTAAATAAAAAAATATTTTTTGACCAAATGTATTATTAAAAGCGAAAAAGCACTCCGCCATATTTGGTCCTAATAGATCACCGTCGTTTACTCTTGATATTTTAAATAAGTCGTACATCGCAGTGGTAATGTTACTGTAACTTTTTGCTTTAATTATATGCATATTATCTATTGTATTTGCGGCCAGCGCAAAGCTCTCAAATGAAATTTATTGTGGAAAACAGAACTCTTATGAAGTTTTGTATATCACAAGAGATGCCACCAAAAGTGAAATTGCGAAAAACAACAGGCGGTTAGCTAGATAATACCATCCTGACTTGCATAGAGACCAGAAGTCTTAAGAAAAATAGCGAAAGAGCAATTTAAGATTATTGCAATTGCTTATGAAATATTAAAATCTGAAGAGATGCGTGGAGATTATATGCTTAATAACCCCGATGAATACTATGCTCATTAATATAGATACAATAGAAGACCATTGGCTCCAAAGGTAGAGGTAAGAATAGTTCTGGTAGTTATAGTCTGTCTCAAAGTATATCGCTATGACTTTTGACGGACAATACCCCAATAAACGTTTAACGATTTTATTACCTGTTGTAATTGGTTAAACCCATTATTTCATAATGACAGAGGTGGGCCAGTTACTTTTTGAGTATTGACTATTAGGTATATAAATATTTCGGCTAATATTTTAGTGGCAGTGTTAAATAACCATTTTTACCGTGCGTTTCGAAAAAGTTGTTTTACGAGAATATAACTATGTCGCGTCGAAATCATTTGTCAGTAAATGCAAACAGGTTGTCAAAAATGTGTTTGAAACTTTAATCAGCAGAGGACCAGTTAAACAAGAAGCTTTAAAAGAAACCTGTCTACTTCCAAACACTCCAAAATCATTAATAAAATAAGGGATATTATTATTAGTAAATAATTGAACAAAAGAAAAAGACGTATAGACAATAGTGATCAGGACCTAAGACGAAGGTAAATATATTGGCTTTATAAAAGCGGAGTTGTTCCTATCTTGGATAAACTGAAAAAGAAGCTAGACGAAGACGAAACCATTATAAATATTAGCCGTGCCACCCTCCATAAAGTTGTTTGTAAAATGGGATTTAAATACCACAAAATAGACAAAAGACAAGTAGTAATGGAATCGCACAGATTACGCACTTGGAGATTTAATTACCTTCAAGAAATTAAAAGATATAGGTTAGAAAACAGATCCATAATTTACCTTGATGAAACATGGTTCGATACACACGACACAGTATCCAAAGGATGGGTTGATTCCAGTCAAAACTGCCAAAAGAAAGCAGCTTTAAATAAAGAAAAACGCATTACCATAATACACGCTGGTTCAGAAGTCGGATCTGTCCCAAACTGCTTGCTGTTGTCTGCAAAGAATATTAAGGCTTCTAGCTTAGATTATCTTGAGGATACAAGTGCTAAACTTTTTGAAAACTGGTTTTTAAATTATATTTTTAAAAATATTTCAAACCACAGTGTTATTGTCATGGATAACGCAAGCTACCACAGAGGTCTGCTACACAAAGCACCAGCTTCATCAAGTTCAAAAACTGAAATCCAGGAATATTTGTTAGAAAATAATATTTATTTTGAATTCAGTTGCAAAAAAGCGCAACTTTAAGAAGTTCTAAATTTATATGAAATTAAAAAACAATATGTATGTGATAATTTGTCTAAACAGGCTGGGCATACTGTCTTACGTCTTCCTCCGTATCACTGTATGTTTAACCCCATAGAGCATTTGTGGAACCAAGTAAAATCAAAGATCAGAGCAGAAAATGTTACACCTACTTCAAGTCCCAGTGTTATAAATTTGATAAAAAATGTAATTACTAACATACTAGTTAAGAGCTGGAAAAATTCAGTATAGCACATTATAAATATTGAGGACTCTTATATTTCTATACAAAATAACATAAATCCTATTGTAATTAATCTTAATGATGACTCTAATAGATATTTAGATTAAAAATGTTACTACGTATAGATAATATAGTTATAAATTAATTAAAACTTTGCATATATTTAATTTCTTAATGTAATTTTAAGATTATACCTATCTAAATAAACAATAAATTATAAATCTTTATATTATTAGAGTCCGTCCCTAATGTTCTGTCCTTTAATACCTACTGATCCGCAGTTTTATTGTTGTCGGCAGGTATAATCCATAAAGGAAGGCAAAAGCTAACACGGTATGCTTTGAGACAAACTACACTATATCTAATATATTTAATATTAGCCCTGTGCCCAAATACCGAAATAAAGCCCAAGATATTTCAACACAAAAAGTATTGTTACCCGAGGCAAAAAAAGCAAAAGATGTCAAAAGAAGAAACTAAACAAGTAATTAAAAAAGTAATTGAAGACAAAATGGATATCAAAGGTGCATATAGGAAGCCCCAAATTTGATGACCTTGTTTGGATTCAGTCAATACTTTTTCCTTACACCTGTATAAAATATATTTATTGATATTCATCCTGTATTTAAGGACATAATATTACAAAACAACCATTAAAGAAGAGAAATTGTATATTATACGGAATTATCTAAAAATGAGACAACCTAAGTTTGATAGTCAAGATGATGAGGAAATACAAGAATTTCTGGATAGAAAATTATGGGTGAGGGATATTTTTGATACATGGTTTAAAGACAGGGAAGATGAAATTAAAAAACAGTTTGAAAATAATCGACACGAATAGTATCGGCGATTCAGAAAATAGCTTGGTGTTTGTGAAAGAATGACATGACAAACTCATAATACTGCTAGTATAAATTTGAAATAAGGTAAACATTTTTTATCTGATCCAGTTATAATTTAAATGTAATCATCGTAATAAATATTAATATATTTATTTAAAAAGTGTTCAGAAAAATGCAAATAGTAGTAAGAGTAAATACCTGGTTAGTTATTTTTCCAGTATTTAATTTTCTCGAGACAAAATATCAAAAAATAAATTGTTCTCAACAAAGACCAGTATAAGGTCAAGTTGTATTTTTTTGTATATTATTATTATAGTTAAAATAGATAACTTACTTATTATTTACCAACTACCGATAAACATAAAGGACTTCAATAGGGTGCAAATGAGAAACCTGACAGGCATACTGACAGGTCATTGTAGAAACAGACACTATCTCAACAAGATAGAAAAAAGCGAGACAAGTACATGTAGATGGTGTGGAGAGGGAAGAGAGGACGCCATACATGTACTTAGAGATTGCTCACCACTAGGGCATATCAGGGGAAAATGTCTGGGTACGGCATGGCTGGACCTAAATGACATACGATTCCTACAACTAACAGGACTCGCATCACTAGCGAGGAAATTGGGGCTCTAGTAAGCAAAACGACAGCACCATATCAGTGTAAAAGGAATGCATACATAAGGGTGACGGAAACTGTGTATGCTTAAGGGTTGGTGTAGAGCATAATGGGCTTAGGCCTCAGTGCTCAGGGCCCCAGCGAGGGAACTCACTATGATACAATAGATAGATAGATAGATAGATAGATATTATTTACTAAAATATTTTTAAAGTGTTGGCAACACGTCAATTTATGCAAAAAAATATGAAATGTCTTTAATTTTATGTCATTTGGTGTTATATAGGCCATATAGTAAATTAAGTGATCATACTCTTCTAAATTCAAAATGCTAAACAACGCTATTTAGTTAAGGACTACGCTAATAAAGAAATGAAAGACAGAGAGGGTAAACCAACAAAGACTGTTACAAAGCCTACTTGTAATTTTTCGTATAAAATATTTTTTTTATATCTTCAGGTGAAGGTGCTCCTAAATATGGCCAAGAAGATGAAATGCACAACTTACTTATTATTGACCAAAATGTCTTTTTTCAGTATTTCTATCTCCCCAAAGTTTGTTGACTTTCCGATTTTACACAGATTCCTTACGTTCCAAGTACCGATTCTTTTTTCGGTTTTTCACCAGAGGATTCTTCTCTCCACTAAAGTAGTGCCTGGGACTGAGTAGTGCTTTGTGTCTTTCCATGAGCATTGTGATTGTAAAAGGGATATGTAATGAGGTAGTTTCCCCTTGCCTTCCTCATCGCTGTGCAAATGACGTTTCTGTGGTTGCCATTGCGCCGTTTGTTATCTAAGCCACAACCAATTAAAATTATTTTATTTCTTGCCTAAGGTCAGTTTTAAAAAGCCAGGAGTCACTGCCCAGTGCTAGTTTTGGTCCACCCCGGCTATTTGATTTCACCGGTACCACCCATATCTGGGAGGCATTCCCCTATCCGCCACCTGGGGAGGCGCCCGATGGAGGACTAGCAACCCCACACGGGAAGTAACAGAGGTTACAGTAAACCAAGAGGAGACTGATAATTACCTTAAGCAGCAGAAAGACAAAAAAACTACTCTAAAGCTTGATGGTGAGTATGCAAGTTTTACTTCAGCGTCCTTATCGAAGGTTTATTTTAGAACTAGGTGCGACTAAATAGTGTAAAATATTACTGAATAATAAATAGCTAAAACCTTTAAATTATACCTTGTTCTCTTTATCCCAGCATCTGGGCAAGTGTAACATTGTTTTAATTAGTCAAGTTTAGTGGACATGTCAAGCAATTTTAAACTGAGCTTGTTCATTCTTCATAATAGGTTCATTTTTCCAACATAGGTGTTTATTCAGCTTGACAATCGATTTTGTAACTGATTACCAACCACACATACAATTCAAAGTATTAATGATCTTTTGCATCCCAATTTTCTACCACCACATATTTGGATGTCTTTTTGTTTCGTTATATATTATCAAGTTGCCGATCTCAAAAAATATTCTCAGCTAAGTGTCGATTTTGTTTATAAAAATATGAAAACCTTGCAACTTAAAAAAAAAGTTACAATAATTTAGAGCAATTGCGCATTGGTAAGCTCAATTAAACACCGCTGAACAATTAAAGTTTTCTTTTGTATTCTCGGAAATATAGCAGAAAAACTGAAATTTGCGAATTTCGTTTTTATTTTCTCGTAGGTTTATTTTAAAAGGTAAAAAAAATCTAACAATACATTCTTACTGAAACTTTTAGAGCTTTATCTTTGGGCAAAATTATAAATCGCTTACTTAAACCAACATCAACTTTATTTTTTCTAACAAGCGCCATTTTGAATTTTGGCTTTTTTAAATAGCCACTTTATTATTTTTTAATTATTGTATAACAAGTTACCCTTGTAGCCCTAAAATTTGGAAATACGTATGAAAAATATTTTATATCGTAAAAGGCTTTGATTTTTTAAATTTGTCTCATTTAAATAACAATTGTTTTAAAAATGGCTTTACTAATAAAGAATGACGAGATATAATAAAACTTTATTACAAGAACGATAAAAACAGTGTGGAATCATTGGAAATGTCTCAGAATATATTTTCGAAAACATAATACCTACAATTTAAAGGGTTAATTATGTTTTCATTCCTATTTTCTATCAACACATACATATTTTGATGCCTTTTTGTTGTTTTCCTAAATATTGGCCAGTTAATGATTTCAAAAACTATTAACAACCAAATATTCATTTTGATTATTAAAAAATAAAAAATTTGCAACTTAAAACAAAAATTAACAATTAGAACAGAAGAAAATAAAACTTATGTATTTGTCTTCTATATTATAATATTTTTTTAAGTTAGGGATAATCACAAAAATGAATATATCAGGGCTAATTATAGTTTAAGTAGATATGATTTAATTATTGACCCTCATCATATACTCTAACCAAAACTAAAATAAAGTTTTGTTTTTTGTGTTGCTTAAAAAATCCATTTTAAAATATTTAAAATAAAAATAAGCTAAATAAAGTGTTTGATTTTTGATTTCTTTTAAATTAAAATTTAAGATTTAATATGTAGTTTTTAGTTGTATTTATATCAAATATAAAAAATAAATTAATAAATAGATAAATAAGCTGTTTATAATTATAGCTCAACAATATAAAATTTATTTTCTACTGAACGTTGATCAAGAATGTGTTAAAAACTTACGGGCACAATATTAATCCAATCACGATGAAATTAACGAACCATATGAAGATAAATTTTCTGTATTGTTTTGGTTAGCTGTTGTTAGTGATAATGATTAAGATAAATTTTCTGTATAGTTTTGGCGGATTCCTCTTTCGAAAAAGGTGGATCATTCCAAATCTTGTTTCAGGATAGACCTGTGTAAGCAAATTTACTTAAACATTTAGAATGTAGAAAAACTTTAAACTAAGAAGAAAAGTACAATAATTAAAAGTGCAATAAGTTTAAAAATATGGATTATTTTAATAACATAATAAACAAAAATATTAGTGACATATACAGTCTTTTTATTGAATTGCGAAATAATAAGGAAATGGTAAAAGTTGTTTTAAAAAATCAGGTGCAAATACATTCAATACTTAAAAAAAAACAACTTATAGAATATCTTAGGATGTTGTTGATTAGGCGCACCTGGCGAAAGAAACCACAGAGTCGTAGATTGTGGTAACTATTTTACTGATAAATTTTTCTTGTTACTCAGTATTTCGCCTTCCCACGCCTCTCTCTAGCTGCAGAGTTATACATGATAAACAGTATGGATTCCGACACAAAAGATCCACAACGGATCCTCTTTCATTTATTTTACATTAGTGGAATAAGTCCCGTGAGGTTCTTGGTGAATCCCAGATTGGTATCTAAGGCTTTTAATCAAGTGTAACATGATGTGCTCCCAACTTTCTTTCTAGAGTCTTTCACCTAAAATTTGTTGTACCTATCTAATTAAAGTGTATCAGATATTGTGAACAATCATTTTTTAATTTTCACCAAGTAAATGCTGAGGTATCCCACGACCGACATCAATTTTATTTTTATTACCATTCGTAGTTTTTTCTGACGAGACATATTACATATTTAATTTTACAAGTTTTTCTCTAAGCTTAACATCAAAAGTGTGCACAGGGAAATGCACATTTTTTTTATTATTATTAAATTAAAGCACTTAATATCTTTACCGGTTTGTTGTCACAAAAATATCATCATGTTTGATGCCGCGCAAAAAGCTTGCCAGTACTCATCTTTTACTTATAAACGGTCAAGTTCTGCAAAATAAACATTTAGGCCTTATCTTTTACAATGGTATTAGGAGCAATTTATTTTTAGAGCAAAAAATTATTTTTATTTTTAAATTTGTATACTTTGTATGTATCTCAAATTAGGATGTGCTTGGAATACCCTTTTCATAAAAACAGCAAATTGCCATTTTAGAGACTCTACGTTTACAAACAAGTTTTATTTTCTGCCGCTTTTTTATAGTTATTTTAACAGTTTTGAAAAATTAGCCAATGAAGTTTATTCTCAGTTTTTTTCTTTGTTCCTTTCTAGTCCATTGCAGACAAATTTTCTTTTCGTTTACACGTCGAATCTTTTAGGTTAAGTGTTCATAAACTGCCTTTTACATTATACATCCACATCCCTTAATTTACAAGGACTTAAGTCTCCGTAGACTGCCCAAGGCAAAATATTTTTTTTATTAAAGTCGCTTTTAGCATCCCCTTATTCTATAGTTCATACAGGAAATATATTTTATAATTTAAAAAAGAATATATTTACATAAACCCAGTTACTAAATACGATATCGTTACTGATTCACTTTTTTAAAGAAATCTTTTCTAAAAATTTTTTAATATGTTAAATATACTGAAATTATTTTACGGCAATTTATGATTTTAATAATTAATA
>JAHBCN010007530.1:0-22500 GCA_019359885.1 Listronotus oregonensis | reverse complement strand
CGGAAATCGTCAGAAACAATTGAACACGTCATTGAATGCATTTTTAAGTTATATATCAACATGCCAAATTTCATTTGTCCATCTAATATATATATATATATATATATATATATATATATATATATATATATATATATATAATATATATATATATATATATATATATATATATATATATATATATATATATATATATATATATATATATATATATATATATATTAATATATATATATATATATATTATATATATATATTATATTATATATATATATATATATATATATATATATATATAATATAATATAATATTATCTATTTCCAAATACCGAAGTAACGAATAAAACGGGTTCAAAAATACCATTAAGAAGTAAGTATATTGTTAAAAATACGTCAATGGGGGTTAGAAAAAGTTGACTTTTGGGTGTTTTTTTTTATTGCCAAAAATGGCAAAATAATAATTGTTTGTTGTAGATAACTTAGCCTTGGTACAACTGAATTAGAAACAACCTATTAAAGTTTCTAATTTATTTTTCTAAAATAACACATTTTTTGAAAAAATATTATTTTTTTTTATCAAATTTATAGCACAAATGCCTAATACAAATTTCATTAAATTAATTATTAGTACTGAATTTAGAAAAAATATTATATGAGATTTTTTTATTTATTATCCATGATGTCGTACCTAGTTATAGATGGGAATTTTAAGTATAGCTATAAATCTGACTTGTTTATAGTTATTTCTAATCAGCTGTTTATTGTTTAAAACATTTTTTGTAATAAGTGTTTGCAGTATTTTATTTAGAGAAATTACAAACAACAAATTAGTTTAAATTGCCTCTTTGTCAAAATAAATTTATTAATATATTTGACAAACCAAACAAATAAAAAATTTAAAAAAGTAGATAAGCAATGTTCGTATCACCATCATAAGGGTTGTTTTTCCCATGTATTTCTTATGGGAGAAATTTAAGGTCCTAAAACACAATTTTATCGCCATCTTCAACCCTTACTCAAAATATGGGTAGTTTTTGTAGAGTGGTAGATAGGGGTAGTTTTTGTATCATCATTTTAAGTGAACACCATCAGGGCCATTTTGGTCATCGAGGTCATTGAACCGTAAATAATAATTAGATACACATCATCCCAGAATTAAATAAATAACCTAGCAGGATTCGAACCGCCGTCCTATTGCTTCAAAGTCCAACGCGCTACCATTGCACCACGGGAGAATATTAGATATTGTTGTGAAATAGTTGAATAGTAGAAGTGACGAAAATAATTAAATAAATAATTAAATAATAACCTAGCATGATTCGAACCACCCATCGCCTTGTCCTATTGCTTCAAAGTTCAGAGCCATACCACTGAGCCACCGGAGATATTAAGTATTAAGTTGAAATAGATGTATAGTAGCTGGCGTATTCGTCATCACGCGTGGGCGTCGTAGTAAAGAAAATTAATAATATTGTTAAACGTTGAAATTACATAAAATGACTAGGCAGTACATGTATTACAGGCAAACAGCTTTAAAAACGTTTAAAATGGGAGATATCAATTAGTACAGTACCCCAGACTGATTATTAGGGCCTTAGTATTAGAAATAAAACCAAAGAATATTTGCTAGAAAATAAAAAATATGGCGGTCGTCGAATTATACCGTATACGTAATCTAATCAGTATATAACGGATAGCGTTGAGTAGTTAAAATAACCCCGATGATGATGATGGATAAAAATAGAAACGTTGTTTAATATTATAAAGCATATGTTATTGTTTATAGCGCAAGTAGTTTTACTTATGCATTTCGATTTAGGTTATTAAAAATAGTATATGTATTAAAGATGTACAAGTGCTAAAAAAGGCATTATTTTAAAATGTGTTTATATGAAAGATCGTTATCAGCCGGAATGCCGAGGGCATTTTTTCCGCCATTTGCGCAAGTTTTTTTCTAATAGTTTCTTCAAAAAACGACTTTTGATCATCTGCGCACCTTTTACAAAGGTCCTTATATGTTTTTCGCTTATATCTCAGCTCCTATTTGTCGGATCAATGCCGTTTTGTCTCTAAATGATTTAGGGTGTTGAAATACACATATTTGATGTTTAAATTTAATATTAGGATAAAGCCTTTTTGGCAACACTATGTATAACTTTTTTATTTATCAACAGATTTAAATAATTCTTTTTTATTCCAATTCATGATGTTAAAACATACATATTTGATGTTTAAATTTAATATTACCATATAGCCCTTTTGGCAACACTATGTATAACTTTTTTATTTAATATTCGATTGAAATAATTTATTTTTATTCTAATTCAGTATGTTAAAACATACATATTTGATGTTTAAATTTAATATTATCTTAAAGCCTTTTTGACAATACTATATATAACTTTTTACTTATCAACAGATTTAGATAATTGTTTTTATTCTAATTCAGGATGTTAAAACATACATATTTGATGTTTAAATTTAATATAAGCATAAAGCGTTTTTGACAACACTATGTATAACTTTTTTATTTATCAACAGATTTAAATAATTCTTTTTTATTCTAACTCAAGATGTTAAAACATACATGGTCCAAATTTAATATTGGCATAAACCCTTTTGGCATCACTACGTATAACTTCTTTTATTTATCATATGATTGAAATAATTCGTTTTTAAATAAATTCTAATTTTTCTCCACCCTCTATCAAATTATAGATTTTCGGTCAAAATAGCAAAGCCTTAATTAAAAACATTTATACAATATAACAACTTAACTTATAGAGCGTTTTAACTAAGATTAAAGTACAAACTATAGATTTAAATATTCTTTTAAGTAAATCATTAGTGGTTTAATTTAAGGAAGTATACGTTTCAATAAATATTTAGACAAATCATTAGTATTAGAATTTTAACGGTAAACATGAAATACAGGAGTTACGGAATAGATGTTTCACTAATTGTTTGAAACAATCAATTAGAAAGTTTATTACATTATTAAGACTTAGCCATCAGCAATTAAAGATATAAGGTCAGAAGGGCTTTGTTTAACTGTATATTTTGGAAAATAAATAAACAAGATGCAATCATACAAAATTTTTATCTCTCTACAATAAATGCGCTTTCAACTCACAGAATATTACGAGTATTAATTTTCATAAAATAAATGCAATGGAAAATTAGAAGTTTATTCGCTTATTTCCAAATAACAGCACTGTTTTTCCAAATAACAGTATTTTAAATAACAGCCCTGTATTTTCAAATAACAGCCCTGTATTTCCAAATAACGGCACCGTTTTTCTAATAACGGCACTGTATTTCCAAATAACGGCACCGTTTTTTAAATAACGGCACCGTTTTTCTAATAACGGCACTGTATTTTCAAATAACGGCAGCGTTTTTCGAAAAACGGCAACTTATTTTCAAATAACGGCACTGTATTTCCAAATAACGGCACTGTGTTTTCAAATAACGGCACCGTTTTTCGAAAAACGGCACTGTATTTTCAAATAACGGCACTCTATTTCCAAATAACGGCACTGTATTTTCAAATAACGGCACTGTATTTTCAAATAACGGTACTGTATTTCCAAATAACGGCACTGTATTTTCAAATAACAGCCCTGTTTTTTAATAACGGCACTGTATTTTCAAATAACGGCACTGTATTTCCAAATAACGGCACTGTATTTTCAAATAACAGCCCTGTTTTTTTAATAACGGCACTGTATTTTCAAATAACGGCGCTGTTTTGTAATTTTCAAATAACGGCACAGTATTTTAAATAATGGCCCTGTATTTCCAAATAACCGCACCGTTTTTCAAATAACAGCACTGTAAGTTTTGGTTAGTTAGTAGTTTGAGGTAAATAAATTTAGGTTAGGTGTGTTTGACGCTAAACACACCTAACCTAAATTTCTTTACCTCTAAACTACTAACTAACCAAAACTTACAGTGCTGTTATTTGAAAAACGGTGCGGTTATTTGAAATAAAGGCCATTATTTAAATACAGTGCCGTTATTTGAAAATTAGAAAACCGCGCGGAATTTGAAAATACAGTGCCGTTATTAAAAAACAGGGCTGTTATTTGAAAATACAGTGCCGTATTAAATACGTCCGTTGAAAATGCAGTGCCGTTATTAAAAACGGGCGTTATTGAAAATACAGTGCCGTTATTTGAAAATACAGTGCCGTTATTTGGAAATACAGTGCCGTTATTTGAAAATACAGTGCCGATGTTTGGAAATACAGTGCCGTTATTTGAAAATACAGTGCCTTTTTTCGAAAAACGGTGCCGTTATTTGAAAATACAGTGCCGTTATTAGAAAAACGGTGCCGTTATTTAAAAGACGGTGCCGTTATTTGGAAATAAAGTGCCGTTATTAGAAAAACGGTTCCGTTATTTGGAAATACAGGGCTGTTATTTGAAAATACAGGGATGTTATTTAAAATACTGTTATTTGGAAAAACAGTGCTGTTATTTGGAAATAAGCGAATAAACTTCTAATTTTCCATTGCATTTATTTTATGAAAATTAATACTCGTAATATTCTGTGAGTTGAAAGCGCATTTATGGTAGAGAGATAAAAATTTTGTATGATTGCATCTTGTTTATTTATTTTCCAAAATATACAGTTAAACAAAGCCCTTCTGACCTCATACCTTTAATCGCTGATGGCTAAGTCGTAATAAGGTAATAAACTTAATAAATGATTGTTTCAAACAATTAGTGAAACATCTATTCCGTAACTCCTGTATTTCATGTTTACCGTTAAAATTCTAATACTAATGATTTGTCTAAATATTTATTGAAACGTATACTTCCTTAAATTAAACCACTAATGATTTACTTAAAAGAATATTTAAATCTATAGTTTGTACTTTAATCTTAGTTAAAACGCTCTATAAGTTAAGTTGTTAAATTGTATAAATGTTTTTAATTAAGGCTTTGCTATTTTGACCGAAATCTATAATTTGATAGAGGTGGAGAAAAATTAGAATTTATTTAAAAACGAATTATTTCAATCATATGATAAATAAAGAAGTTATAGTAATAAGAAGTTATACGTAGTGATGCCAAAGGGTTTATGCCAATATTAAATTTGGACCATGTATGTTTTATCATCTTGAGTTAGAATAAAAGAATTATTTAAATCTGTTGATAATAAAAAAGTTATACATAGTGTTGCAAAAAGCTTTATGCTTATATTAAATTTAAACATCAAATATGTATGTTTTAACATCCTGAATTAGAATAAAAACAATTATCTAAATCTGTTGATAAGTAAAGTTATATATAGTGTTGCCAAAAAGGCTTTAAGATAATATTAAATTTAAACATCAAATATGTATGTTTTAACATACTGAATTAGAATAAAAATAAATTATTTCAATCGAATATTAAATAAAAAAGTTATACATAGTGTTGCCAAAAGGGCTTTATGGTAATATTAAATTTAAACATCAAATATGTATGTTTTAACATCCTGAATTGGAATAAAAAAAATTATTTAAGTCTGTTGGTAAATAAAAAAGTTATACATAGTGTTGCCAAAAAGGCTTTATGCTAATATTAAATTTAATCATCAAATATGTGTATTTCAACACCCTAAATCATTTAGAGACAAAAAGGCATTGATCCGACAAATAGGAGCTGAGATATAAGCGAAAAACATATAAGGACCTTTGTATAAGGTGCGCAGATGATCAAAAGTAATTTTTTGAAGAAACTATTAGAAAAAAACTAGTGCAAATGGCGGAAAAAGTGCCTTCGGCATTCCGGCTGATAACGATCTTTCATATAAACACATTTTAAAATAATTCCTTTTTAGCACTTGTACATCTTTAATATCTACATATACTATTTTTAATAACCTTAATCGAAATGCATAAGTAAAACGACTTGCGCTATAAACAATAACATATGCTTTATAATATTAAATAACGTTTCTATTTTTATCCATGATCATCATCGGGGTTATTTTGACTACCCAACGCTATCCGTTATATACTGATTAGGTTACGTATACGGTATAATTCGACGACCGCCATATTTTTTATTTTCTAGCAAATATTCTTTGGTTTTATTTCTAATACTAAGGCCCTAATAATCAGTCTGGGGTACCGTACTAATTGATATCTCTCATTTTAAACATTTTTAAAGCTGTTTGCCTGTAATACAGGTACTGCCTAGTCATTTTATGTAATTTCAACGTTTAACAATATTATTAATTTTCTTTACTACGACGCCCACGCGTGATGACGAATACGCCAGCTACTATACATCTATTTCAACTTAATATTTAATATCTCCGGTGGCTCAGTGGTATGGCTCTGAACTTTGAAGCAATAGGACGAGGCGATGGGTGGTTCGAATCATGCTAGGTTATTATTTATTTATTTATTTAATTATTTTCGTCACTTCTACTATTCAACTATTTCACAACAATATCTAATATTCTCCCGTGGTGCAATGGTAGCGCGTTGGACTTTCCAGCAATAGGACGGCGGTTCGAATCCTGCTAGGTTATTTATTTAATTCTGGGATGATGTGTATCTAATTATTTACGGTTCAATGACCTCGATGACCAAAATGGCCCTGATGGTGTTCACTTAAAATGATGATACAAAAACTACCCCTATCTACCACTCTACAAAAACTACCCTTATTTTGAGTAAGGGTTGAAGATGGCGATAAAATTGTGTTTTAGGACCTTAAATTTCTCCCATAAGAAATACATGGGAAATACAACCCTTATGATGGTGATACGAACATTGCTTATCTACTTAAAAACATTCAAAAAAATTAATTAATGTTTTTTTCCTAATTTTTAATCGGTTTTAATATATTTTTAAACCTTTAAACACTAAACATGATTAAAAGAAAAGTAATCATTTTAATTTCCTAAATGCACATACACTTTTAACACTTTAAAATAATAAAATTTAAAATTTTTGTCACCCAAGTTAAAATTACAGGGCACATTAAATATTTTACTTAGTTATAAGTTTGAAAAATTTCACAATTAAAGAAATTACGATTCTCATCTCTTTATAAAGAGTTGTTTAAACTAAGAACAATTGATTTTATTAACAAAAAATTATGGCAATATACATCTCATTAAAGAAATGTGGACCCTATTACAGATGCTTGAATGTAATATTTTTTCAGATATGTTGAGCATTTAAAGCAGAATAATAATGATGTATATTTGTAAAACTAGAGAAGGCATTTTGACCTTGCGTTTAATTTTTAAATTTTAACTTAAACATTGTAAAACACCAAAGTATCGAATAGAAACGATACAAAAATACTATAAGAAAGTACGTATATTGTTAATAAATATGTCAGTGTGCGTTAGAAGTAGTAGATTTTCAGGTATTTTATTTTAATTTGTCAAAAAAAGCAAAAAAATAATTTTTAATTTTGAATGACTCAACCTTTGTACATTGGTATACAACTGAATTTGAAATAACCTATTTTAATTTCCTTTTATTTTTTTTTATGTAGCACATTTTTTAAGAAAACGTCAATTTTAATTTCTTTTATCAAATGTGTGGTACAAACTAATGCCTTACTTAAATTTTATATAAATTTAATATTTAAAAAAACAATACGATGCGGACTTGTTAAACTCAGTAACACAGTTTAGAATTTAGAAAAATTATCATCCGAGTTTTTTATACAGGGTGTCCGGAAAAAGGAGGTCAATCCGCCGGCCACATATAGGTTGGACCAAAATAATGCGACTTTCGTTATGCCATTTTTTAATTGGGCTCTCGGTATTTAATATACAGGGCGTCAAAATGAGAAATATAAAATCGTTTTTTTGAAGTAAGTCGAGTGTTTTATAAGATATTAACTTAAAATTTGGTGTGAGGGGGGTTTTTTGGAACGAGAAATTGAAATCCGTTCACGGATTCGCTATACCTTGCAGAGCGCGCCACCTGCGGTATATTGCATATGTTAAAAATACCAAAACTTTTTTGTAACCCTGTATAATAAAGTTCTAGTAAAAAATTCTAATTATCCAATCTTTTCTTGTAAAAAAATTATTCTTAGTAAATGTCGGTCTGAGAATCCGTTTATTAGATATCTTAATTTTAAAATCTAGATACATTTTAACAAGTTAACAAAATAAACGTATAACATTTTTTCCAAATTAATGCTAAATTACTTATTATAATAAAAATCATAAAATAATGACCCTAAATTATTTGTTCTACGTGACCTCCATTCATTTGTATACACATACGAGCCCTCTTTATTAAAGATAATCTAAGGCTTTAAAAATACTTAGTTTCAACCTGAAATGCTCTCCAGCTGCAATGATTCTTTCTCTTAAATGATTCTCGTTTAAAATCGGAACCATATACACAAAGTCTTTCATACACCCCCCAGACTGAAAAATCCCAAGGTGTGAGATCGAGCGAACGGGATGGCCACGGAACAGGAGCATCTCGACCCCGACCAATCCAGCGATTAGGAAATACTTGATGTAAATGGTCTTTAACATTTATAGCAAAATGAGCCGGAGCACCGTCGAGTTGAAACCAAAGATTTTTTCTTAAATTTAGAGGCAAATCATCAAGCAAATCGGGCAGTATTTCTTGTAGAAATAACAGAAATGAATCACCAACCAAATTACCTGGTAAAATGACATGTCCTAAAAGAAAGTTATCCACAACACCTGCCCACACATTGACTTTAAAAATTACTTGGTGTGTGCGTTATGGATATTTGTCATGCCCTTTCTCGTGAACGTGGCTTCGTCAGTAAACAGAATCGCTCTTATAAAATCCACATTTCTGTTATTCATTTCACATAACCATCTACAAAAAACAAGTCTTGCCTCGGGATCGTCGGGTAAAAGACCCTGTACTTTTTGAAAATGAAATGGGTAAAGTTGTTGACTCCGTAAAATATTATGTGTCTCGGTTTTCCCAATATTTCTCACCCGTTCAGCCAAAACCCTAGTACTAATGTTTGGTGATCCTTCGACAATGCTTAAAATTTCTTCCTCTTGCCCTGGTTGAACCGCACGAGGTCGGCCGAAATTACCCTTCCGTTTTTCGCTGAAACTTCCAGTCTCCCTTAGGCGGTTAATCAAATTTAAAAAATATTTTCTTTTGGAATGAAATCGGTTTGGGAATGTCTGGGCATAGTGTCTAGCGGCCAAACTAGCATTGGAGTCACATTTTCCTAGTTGAGAATTGACAGGTATTTACTGTTTACAATAATATTTAAAAGTTACCAAACATCAAAACCATATCCGCCATTTCGGGAAAGGGTACATTTCTTGGTCTATGAGCCATTATGGTTTTATAAGTTGTAAGAAAACACACCAAAATTTAATTAAAAAATGTAGATTTATTTTAGGAGTAATTGAGAAGCTTGTTAAGAGCGTCAAAAGCGTTTAAATTTGTCACCTTGACAGTACGTAAAAGTTACTGGTGCCCGAGGTCAGCCAATTTGTTTAGAAAGAATTATCTAGATTTTAAAATTAAGATATCTAATAAACGGATTCTCAGGCCGACATTTACTGAGAATACTTTTTTTACAAGAAAAGATTGGATAATTAGAATATTTTACTAGAACTTTATTTTACAGGGGTACAAAAAAGTTTTGGTATTTTTAACACATGCAATATACCGCAGGTGGCGCCCTCTGCAAGGTATAGCGAATATTTCTCGTTTCAAAAAACCCCCTCACACCAAATTTTAAGTTAATATCTTATGAAACACTCGACTTACTTCAAAAAAACGATTTTATATTTCTCATTTTGACGCCCTGTATATTGAATACCGAGCGCCCAATTAAAAAATGGCATAACGAAAGTCGCATTATTTTGGTCCACCCTATATGTGGCCGGCGGATTGGCCTCCTTTTTCCGGACACCTTGTATAGTCTCCATGATTTCATAATCAATAATATAAAAGTGGATTTTTAGTATCGCCATATGTCTAACTTGTTTATGACTAATTCTAATCAGCTATTTATCTTAACACAAAACGTTGTTTTGTGATAAGTGTCTTATTATAAAGATGATTTACTTGGACATATTAATTTAGATTGCCTCTTTGTCAGAATTAATTTAGCTTTTATTAATTAATTCGGCAATAGAATTTAACTAAAAATTTGAAATTTTCCCAAAAAAAATGACTTAATTTTTTTCGTAATTTAAATTCGGTTTTAATATATTTTTAAACGTTTTAATACTAAACATAATTGAAACGAGAATAATTATTCAATATCCTAAAGTGCACCATTTCTCTAAAAACCTAAATATAATAAAATTGAAGATTATTTTCACCTTAGTCAAATTAAATATTTATCTTATTTGAAAAATTACACAATTAGAGAAATTACGATTCTCATTTATTTATAAAAGTTGTTAAAACAAAGAGTAATTAATTTTAATAACAAAAACTAATACAATATACATTTTATTTAAAAAATGTTAAAAAAACATTTAGACCGTAGGTTTGTTGACCTTTGTAGGCACTACTACATATGCTGACATGTTTTTTCACAAGTACCAGGCCAAGTCAGTACTGCAGTTCAAATTTAATAAATTGCCAGTTACTAACTAATAAACTGATGAAGTAGGTACTCATGTGCCACTCGAAAATATTATTAAACCTAAAAAATATTTGCTGGGTCAATTCTAAACAATATTTAAAATATTATCCGATCTTTTACAATCCGTTAATAAATAGTAGGCCAGGTCCGGACTTCCATAATTCTTTGTTAGCATGTATAAACTTGACATCAAATGTCAAATTCAAACTAACTATACTTTCACATTTTTTTTTGCCCAAAGTTGTTGGTAATTAAACGATGCTATTATAGAGTATTTACAATTATTGTGTAATATTGGATTTTATGTTATCTGATTAAATATGGAAAGAATAAATACGCCACTTCACAGCATTCTTTTTAAATTGTCGATATTTTTGAAAGTTTTGTATTTTTATTAAAAATTTTAGTTAAATTAATGACAACATGAGTTTTTTAAATAAATTTTAAACATTGTATAATAGTTTCATGTTCTTATCACCAATTGTGTGATAAAAGAAGGGCAGGGTAATATGAATGGGTTTAATATGATTATCATATTTAAGGATCGAAATATAAAAAATCAGCGCCTCTATATGCATCGCAAGGGTCAAGAAAAGTAAAAACTTACCATAATTTAAACCGGTTGTTTGTGCTTTTGGGTCATACAATATTTTATACATTTATAATTTGTATAAAAGTACTATATTCACACCGAATTCAGTAAAAGCTTCCAAGATTCTGGTTGTCCATTAAGAAGTGAAAATTTTTATAACTGATTTTTGGGCATATAGTTTTCAATAATAATAAAGATTCGTAAGACAGGATAACAGTGGTAAAAAATGTTTAGTACCCTGTTGTAGGTATCCATTGTAACAGTATCCGTTAAATATTATGTGCCTACAGTATGTCTACCTTAAAAAGGTGATTATATATAAGAACCCAAAACTGTAATTTCATAATAAACAAATGAAAAAGAAGCAAAAACATAATACTGTACTTTCTTTCATTTAATTAGTGGGACTTGTATATATTAAAATTTGCCTGGTCTCCCAGCAATTAATAATTTTGATCCTTTAAAAAAATGTACTAAATTATTAAATAAAATATGAGTACCTAAGTGTAAACCTTATTTTCTTTTAATGATCCACAGAAATACATAAACAATGTGGTATTCATCTAAAATATAGTTACGATTACCTTACTTTTTTACTGCTATTGCCTATAAAATTTTCATTTTTATAATTTATAATTGATATATTATTACTTATTCGGTTACCTAACTTTGCGTCTCATAAGAAGCAACTAATTTTAAAATAAGAAATACTCACCTAAAGTAAAAAATGCCGCGTATGTTACCCTTGAATTTGCAAGATAAATCCATACAACCTCTTGTCATTTTGTTACGATATTAAAAGTAACAAACAATGTACACAAAATTATAGTCACAATTTAACAAACACCAACTACTAAAATAAGAAGGATTTTATTAATTTAAAAAACTTCTGCAACCACAAAATAAAATAACACAAAGCAAAACAATCCAAATTAATACGGCGCAAACGACAACAAAACATGTAATTAGCTTGGAAGGTTTGATGAGACGACGACGGTACACAGTGGATATAGTTTCACACGCGCCGCGCCGTTGCACTAGAAAACAGTACTACGGCTCTGATAAAAGTATAATGTGTTGCTTGCCTACACGCAAATTTAATTATACCATACCCGGTGGTTCAATAATTATGATTTAAAACTTAATTGTAATTAAGTTTTTTTAAAGTCAATATCTTTGAAGAAAATGCCATTACAAAAAAAAAGGTTAATCCGGACTTGCAGTATTCTTTTTACGCGTCTTTTCATATCCAGGAAATTTCCCACATTTTCTACAACTATCCAATATGAACATTCTAGGTAATACCATAACCTAAAAAATATTCCTATTAAAATTATACTGAAAGATTGGAAATTGTAATTGATTAACCGTTAACAAGCAAAAGAAGTAAAAATTTAAAGTAGTTCGTGGCCAATGCCTAATTCGGCTATTTTATGTGTGCCGAAAAAAAACTTCAGAAAGTCTAATCTAAGCGATTTTAAATCACATTAAATCCTGTTTAAAATAGTATTTGTTGAAAAAGTAATGTTAAAGCTTCCTGGATGTAGCAGTATAGTGCACAGCAGCGTACAGTATGCGTAAAAGGTCATTATCAAAACAAAAAGGAAAAATTTTAAACTGGCGGTTTAATCAAAATTATTTCTTATAAATTATCTATAAAAAATTTGCTCTTTTCTGTTTACTGTTACGTCAAATGTCAAAAATTTGTATTTTTATTTTCTAAAATTTTATAAACATATAATAAATTATAAGTAGTTCTTGTCAAGCTATCGCTTTATCTTATAAACTAGTGGTATCACTTGGTACCACCTGTAATTGTTACCATGGTACCAGATAGCTTTCAAAAAGTTAATAGTTTATACACAATGGAAACATTGTGGATAAATGGTAAACATTCCGTGAATATATTCTACAGTTTCACAGTGTTTCCACAGTGTATACGTAGTGTATAACCATAAATTATACTTTTAATTTATTTTATTTTTTATTTATCATGGATTTAAAACGTAAAAATATTGGATTCATTGTGTAATCACGGTATTAATTATAGGATTGCTTTGTAAGTGCCATGGGTTCAGCGAGAAACCACTGTGGAAACATGGTGTGCTTATGATACAACTCCACTGTAAAAACATCGTGGAACTTGTATGGTTTCACAGTATTTCCACGAACACGGTGCTTCCACAGTGTTTCCACCTTGGGCTCAAGAATGCAAGGGTAATTTGTTAGTTATATAGGTATATATTATTATATCTATAATCAGAATGTACCAATAAAATACTCAAAATACCCTTTACGCCGCTAATGTATGGCCGAAAGCCCTAAAATAAACACCAACCCAGCAAGTAATAAAAAATATAGACGACCAAATGAAATTACATATTTGCCCAAGCCATATTCATCTGAAAACTAAGCTAATCAACGCCCGTCCGAGGTGTCCCACCTCGGTGTTGCGTTGTCGGTTTACAGCATTGCCAAATCTAATATAAAGAATGTATTAATTTTTATACTTAAAGATTAAACCTATTTTTTAAAAATAAGCTCTTATATTTACAAAAGAAAGCATTTAAGTACTTTAAACCTAAATGATAGAATAAAGTATTTAAAATTTGACAACAAGCTTTTGTTGGACTATACAAAGCGACGTTGTCAGATTTTTATGTAGGCTAATTTATCGTAGTATGATAGAGCACGGGGTTAGTCACGTTAAAAAACCTTGGCATGCAACAATATTTCCGCAGCTGCGTATAGAATGGATAGTAAGCCAAAACTTTTGACTGGATTGTAGGCAAGGAACTACCTTTAAAAAATTTTAAAAATCCAAAGAACTAATTTTGTTTGTTGATTATTTTGTTTACAATTGTAAAATTTTGCTAAATTTAAAAATCTAGATGTAAAACTATTACAATATTTAATTAGAAAGATCGCTTAAAAATATTTTGATTAAAATATAATTTAAAAAACAATAAAAATTGCACATACTTTATTTTATGGGAGCAATATGAAGTGTTTGAATCTGATCAAGCATGATAAATTTCAAGAAAAAGGTATTGGGGAAATTGTAATATTGTTACCGTATTAAAAAAAGATGTAGCTCTTTTTCAATACATACCACTGCTGATACAATGATATAGATAGTGAATAATCAGCTGGATACGCGAAAATGATTTTAAACAATTTTTTTAACTTAATATTACGTCAACTGAGTTTATATGGAGAAAAGAGCTGGGAGTATAACCTTTTATTACCATTATCTAAATTTGTAAAAACTTACTAAAATTTGCAATTTTGCCCTTAACTATTAAAGGCGTTTTTACCACCTTCCTCTACAGTTAAAACGCAACTTTACTTTATAAGTATTAGATAGTTTATCATACATATAAGCCATTAAAAAGAATGAAAAGTGGTTACAGCTATGTGCACATAGAAATGTAATGACATGAAAGCTTTATATATATTTATATTTATATTTCGTGCAAAACTTAATTTGGAAAGCTCTTTTGACATTCCAATCATCATTGGTACTATCTGTACCACATTAAACGAAAAAATCCAAAAAAGCATACATAGTTAAAGATAAATATGTTAAGTTTTTTTTTCATTATAATAGAAATTATAAAAATTAAAGCAAAAAATTAAATTATTTTCACTTTTTTGCTAAAAATTATAACTAATACTGGAGAAAATTTTATATTTGAAATAATAAAATTATAAAATCCTCTTCACGTACTAACTTTTTAGGAACTTATGTCAATGGTTAAGTAAATTTCAAAGAACATATAAACAATTATTTAATAAACTTATTTCAAATTGTTATGCTATTATAGTACTCTCTCGGTAAAAATGTAGATAGTTTTTATAAATTCAAATTGTCCGTCCAAAACTTTGTTAAAAAGGCTTATTATATATTTTCCAAATATTTTGAAGACGATTTAGAATATATTTATTGCATAGAACAATTATATTTAGTCCATGAAACGAACTATTTTGTCTACCAATTTTTTTAAAATGCATAGAATGACTTAAAATTTTGACACTAGGTAGAGAATAGTATAAGGATCAAAATCTATATCACTCCGGAGGGCGCCTTTACCTTGGAGGTGGTTGCCAAACCATCTCAAAGGTGGATTTTTTCATATTTTGACCAAAGGAATCGATAGAAAAATGAATTCTAAGCAAAAAATATTCTATGCATTTTTTTTGTAAAATGCATACTTTTCGAGTTATTCACAATCGAAAATCGGATGTTTTCGTTGATAAAATCAACGTTTTTAATTGGTTTGTTGCAAATAACTCGATTAGTATGCATTTTATCAAAAAACTGTAAATAACAAAAAAACAAATAAAATGGTCTTTTTGAAATTGCTGTGGGACCAATACAAACCAAGTTGTGGTTTGTAAAAGGTTAGCTCTTATTCACCAAAAACACAAAACTTCAAAGTTTTAAACACAAAATCTACGTATTTTTTAAGAAAAACTACTAATAACATTTTTGAGGCATTTGCAAAGGCCTTTCTTTTTTTTAAAAAGCTATGTGTCACTAAGTTGAGTGAGTTATGATTAAAATAAGGTTAGACCAAAATTTGTTGAGTGCAAAAATATTTGAAAACAACCCCCTAATTCCCACCCCAATTAAAATGAGTCGTGGCCATCTTTTTCAATTTTCTTTATCTATATATTATTAATGCATTCTAAAATTTAAAAGATTTGAATTGCTTAATTTTGAAAAAAAAAGCTGCAAGCAAAAATCAAATTTTGGAATTTTAATAAAAATAAATTTTCTTGAAAATAACTCGAAAACTAAGAAAGATATGTAAAAATGACCCAGGTTTTGAATTACACATATTTTGCTTTTTTAATTTACTGTATGACGGAAATTAGGTAAGAAATAAACGTTTAAAACATGTGTGTATGGACAAGCACTACCTTGTTTCAGCCCTTTAAACTCACCCTTTTAAAAAAAGTAATAATGGTTTTAAACCGTTCTAATATATAAGCCCTTATATAGCTTTTGAAAAATGACGCATTTTAAAGGAGATTCGATGCATTATTTAAAAATTTCACGGTTTTGTACTATTTGTTGCATTGTAAGATTGTAACGTGTGGGTTTTTAAGGATTAAAAAATTCAAAATTAAATAAGTAGTACTTTTGAGCAGTCACGTTTTTTATTTACAACTCTGTGACAATATGTTAATATTTCTAGGGTAAACATTTTATTTTTCAATCATAAAAAGGGTTGATTTTCATGGGTTAATATACAGGATGATTCCTAAGTTGACGTTTTTTTTTGTTAACGGTGTAATATAGAACTAATTAAAATATACAACTTTTTTAAATAACTTTTTTTAAAATACTAAAAAATAAGAAACTTACATTCATTTAGTATGTTGAATACGGTCCTGTCTTAAGTAAGTTGTCACCGCCCAAGAAGTCTTGGACACATTGAACGTAATTTTCCCGCAATGTTGTCCACACCACTTTTTTCTTACTTAAACCGACCTGACTTGCAATCACCCGAGTACTCGGGTCCAATAAGAGCCCTCAAGAGAAACCGTCGCGAGTACAATCCCGAAGCAACGTTTTCAGATTAACGACACTCTCCATAAATAAGGAACATATTCACGTATTTATTAATTTTGGATTGTGCCATTTTCGCTATTTAACAATGATTTAAAATTAAAATTAATCCTCGCCTTGTCTGGTAAAAGCAATACGACTGACTCATACAGCGTGATTAACAAGACAAAAAACAAGCTTAAATAAAAATAAAATATCTTTTTATGCCTAGGCCCGCACTGGACACACTTTCAAATAAATTTATGTAGCTTTGTTATTTTTGGGTTTTTGAGAAAATTTTATTTAAAAAAGTTGCTTATTTTCACGATTTCATACACAGTTAAAAAAAGCTTCAACTTTAAAATCACCCTGTATATTAAATAATGTTTTAAATAATTAAATACCTATTTTTCAATTTTTATAAGCCTTACTTTATGTGACTTAAGCTTTAATATAAAAGTTTTAAAGGTTCTTGCAATAGTAGTTTTTATCCCCGAAAAATAAAAAGCGACTTTTAGCATAATGAAGATTTGGAGGAAGAGGGTAAGTTAAGCTTAATCCCAAATTTTTATGCAAAACACTGTGATTAATATTGTTTCGTGACACCCCGCATAAAAACACGGATCCTGGTTTTACAATAATTTTTTTTTTGGTAAATATTTTTTTTAATAGGGTATATGGGTTGATTTTTATAGCTTATATTTTAAATAAGGTTTCAAAGAAATAAAATATTTTTAACTTTAAGTCAAATTTACTTAGTTAACAATGTATTGTTATAGGTTTAAATAGGTGTTTCACCTAAAATAGTGAGCCCATGGGCATGATATAGATTTTAAGAAAGGATAGATAAGCCTACTCCAATTTTCAATTATGCTATTGAAAATTGCGATTTTGCACTTTTTTACTTGTTTGGACTAATTGTCTTTTTTCCTCATAACATTATATAATTTATTATCATTCTGTGTTATTAACGTAGTTTTGTTTTAATCTTCTTTGTCGGAAAGATGTAGAATCTTATATGACAATTAAGCAATAATATTATAGTCAAAAAAAAATTTAGAATTGCCCTAAATTTAAATATACTTTTCTGGAGTTTAATATCCAATTTTGACTTTACAGATAGGCGGATAACACAGGTTAAAGTTAAAAAGTGGTGTGTACTGGGTGTCGGCCTAAGATTCTCTGGCGTATTTTTCGTCTGAACATAAGTCGAAACCGGGGGTTAAACAGGAAAAAAATGAGAAAAGGCGTAATTTGAAATAATAACATTTTTTTTTAATTTAAAACGTCAATATCCCAAAAACTATAATAGATACGCGAAACTTTATATAACATAAACCATGTATTTTTACAAGACTTAAAATTTAAGCTATACAAATTTTTTGTCAAAATGCAATATTTTTTAAGTTATAATCAAAAAACCAAATTTTCAAGATTTTTTAAGGTCCCTAGAAAAAATTTGATTTTTTTTATTTCTTGATTTTTCTGCGAATTTTGAGTGATTTGGGATTTTAAATTAAAAAAAAAAAAACAAAATGGCATTAATAAAAAAATATATTTTTTTATTTTGGACTGATTTTTTTGTTAAAATTACATTTTTGTTTATATCTCCTGTAATATTTATGCTATGAAAAAAAATTTATATAAATTTTTATATAAACAATTTGGAAAGCACTATTTTTTGTTTTACGATTTTTTTTGTATCTCTTATAGTTCATATAGTCGTAGTCCAAATATTCCGTGGTAGCAGGTTTCTGCTGGTAAATTTATCGTATCGATTTTTAGGGTTTTTCTTGATTTTTTGCTATTTGACCCCCAATTTTTACTTTAAATTCGTGTACAGCGAAAAAAAAATACGAGAGAAAAACTTAGGCCGACACCCAGCACCAGCCACCACCAAAGTAAATACCACTTTTTGTGGTTATGTGTAATGGTTGGAAAACCGAAAGAACTCTGCTAGAGCTTTGGAAATACCCTAAATACTTGGTCTTGCAGCAAGACCAAGACCGAGACAAGACCAAGACCGCCTTCTTGCTTGCAAGACCAAGACCAAGACCGGGATATGCAAGACCAAGACCAAGACCAAGACCGAGGGGTGCAAGACTACGCAAGACTAAGACCGACCTGCAAGACTCTTGCACTTTTGTCACTTTTTTTTAAATTATAATATTTAATTTTTATATTCAATATACAGGGGTATTTCATACAGACATGACAAAAAATGTGTCGAGATCTGCCTAAAAAGGCGATTATTTTATGAGTAACAGGTTTTTTTAATAAAATAATAATTAAATCGATCACTTTGTTTTTTAATAAAATTATCTAAAAACGATATCTAGTAGATTCAGTAACATGTTTCAAAAATAATAAGATTGTGACTCAATGGTCCGACAAAGCTCGATATCTCCAAAACCGTTTACGACAGAGGAAAACTAAAAGTACAAAAGTTATAGAAGCTAAAAATTACTTACCTATTCCTAATTTTTTTTTTTTTAAATTAGGTATCTAGTGATGCCACTTACTGGATCAAAAATTTTCAAAATCCAGGAAAACATTATTTTTGTGCCACACTGTAAGAAGTGGCATCATTAGATTTCTCCTTTAAACTAAGATATAAATGTAAAAGTGATGGTTCTATAGGAATACTTTTTATATAAATGTATTTTAAATTTCACTTCTGGTTTAGACGGAAAAGTCAAAACAATACCAAAAGTATAACGATGACGTCATTTTTGTCAAAACCGAAAATGATATATAAAAAACCATCTACGTCGACATGGTACCTATATGACAGTTCAAGAATGTCCAGCATAATATACAGGGAAGCGATTTTTTTAAATGAATGTTTTGCTATAATTTTTCTATTTTAGGTTAAAAGCTAAAAATAAGGAAGTTTTCTTAAGTGGTGGTGAATTTTTTGAAAAATTCTGAAATAAAAAATAATTTTACATTTTATGCCCTTTTTTCTATAATTTTTGTATATCCAGTTTTTTACCATTATGAACGGTTGCGCATATATCGATCTTTGTCGCACCATCGAGCCACCTTGTATATGCAGAATGTTTATAAAGTATTTGTACAAACTTTGTACGGCAAACGTGTGACTAATTTGAATATAGCAAGTTTATTTCAACTGAAAAGCTTTCTAAATACCTTTTTTTTTAATTAGAAACCAATGTTTACATATCAGAATCATTTTCACTCAATTTCACATCTGGTTGAATTTAAAAGTTTTTTTTCTGCCCTCAGAGTACTCAGTATTGCAATTTTATATGCTTCTTCAAAGAAAATTTAAATATTTCCCATCACTAAAATGAATTGCTATAAATAAATAAACCCCTACATTGAAAATATCCTTTTTATTCAAATAATTTAAATGTTAAGGTTAAAATTGGTATATTTTAAAATTTTAAAGCAAAAAATATAGTCTTCATTTTTATTTATTTGAAAGTATTAAAAATATATATATTTTATTAAAGATTGCTTAGTTTAGATTATTACTATCAAAAAAAGCAAGACCAGCAAGACTCTTGCAGCAAGACCAAGACCATGACAAAGACCGGGTGGTGCAAGACCAAGACCAAGACCAAGACCTCCTTTGGGCTTGCAAGACCAAGACCAAGACCAGACTTGCAAGACCAAGACCAAGACCAAGACTAGCCCGGTCTTGGTCTTGGTCTTGCTTTGCTCATCACTAACCCTAAATATAAAGTTTTTTTTTCTTAATAAGAAATGTAAGGAACTTACAAACACAAAGTTGGCTCCATTTAAAATTATTTCGTAAACACACGATATGTATTTAAAATGGATGGCACTTTCATAGTAATTTTAAACTTAAACTGATACTTTTAAACACAAGTATTTCTGTATACGTGATATCCTTGCCGTATACCTGATAAACAGGTTAAAAAAGTTTAATCTAAATCTTTTTGCTTAATTTATTTTATATTAAAAAATTTTAAAACTTAAAAGATATAAAACAAATATTATCTATATTGGGACATCATGCTTTAAATTCAATAGATATAGATAAGCAAAATTAAGGTTAGATTCTCCAGCCAATACATATATCAAATATTTGGAAGTATGAAAAGACCAAATTTTAAGCCCACAACATTTAAACAAAAGAATATTCTCGTGTGTTGTCGAGATAAGAAACTGATTCTTTTTTCGTCTAAGGGCTTAAAATATGACCAGAAAACTCCCTTACGTGAATATGTTCCTTATTTATGGAGAGTGTCGTTAATCTGCAAACGTTGCTTTGAGATAGTACGCGCGACTGTTACCCTTGGAGGCTCATTCTGGACCCAAGTACTCGGGTGATTGCAAGTCAGGTCAGTTTGGGTAAAAAAAAGTGTAAAAAACATTGCGGGAAAATCACGTTCAACGTGTCCAAGCACAACAGCCCAAGATTTCTTGGGCGGTGAAAACTTACTTAAGACAGGGCCGAATTCGACATACTAAATGAATGTAAGTACCTTATTTTTTAGTATTTTAAAAAAAGTTATTTAAAAAAGTTGTATATTTTAATGAGTTCTATATACAGTTAACAAAAATAAAAACGGTAACTTAGGAATCATCCTGTATATTAACCCATAAAAATCAACCCTTATTATAATTAAATAAAAAAAAATTACCCCAGAAATATTAACATGTTGTCACAGACTTGTAAATAAAAAAAACGTGGCTGCTCAAAAGTATTACTACTTTAATTTTGTAATTTGTTACAATGCATACATATATATATATATATATATATATATATATATATATATATATATATATATATATATATATATATATATATATATATATATGGGGGTGGTGCGTGGCCAAGCGGAACATAGGAAATCCCATGTAAACTTTAAAGGGGTCAATTATTGGCTCCCCTGTACATTTTACAAAAAAAAATGTAAGATAACTTTTTTAAGAGACCAATCTGACAAACCCTCTTGACAAGTTTCAAAAAATTTAAATAAGCGAATCCTAAATTATTATATTAAATGTAATTGCAAAATTACCAAATTTTCGGTTCAGGTAAAACCAAACAGACACCAGCCATCAACAAAAAATTTGTTATAAGGCTTTGTCAGATCTAACGTACAGCGCAATACAAGAAATGTTTTTTTTTTCGTTTCATCAATATCACAACCATTACATTTAAAGTAAAAGGCATTTTAACATCATTTTTTTTCAAACCTTTTATTCATATAACTATTCAGTTAAACTAATAACAATTATTAGTATCGGTCATTAAGAAAACAATTTTATCATACTAAAATTTAATTAAACCAATAGCAGTATCTGAAATATTTTAAATTTATTTTTCCATCAAGCCTATCTGGTCCATTTCAACCAATAAACGTATTGTTAGTAAATTCGGGTCCAAAGCCATCGCAATAAATAATTGTAAATGTTTAACTCAGAAGATCGAAAATAGATCCGAAAAAAGAAAGAACTGGACTCTTAATATTGTACTAGGTGTGAAAAATAAAATACAATCGGCCGAGTGATGAACGCGTTGTTAAACTTAGCAATGGAGTTAACAAAGGGTTAAATTTAACAAAGAGGTAAAAATGAACACTCTTGGCAGTAGGGTATAACTTAAATGTTAACTATTTAATAATATTAATAATAAAAATAATTTAGTTTGGGATTTTGAATTCAAAATAAAATAAAAAAATAAAAAAAACTTAAACAAATAATTACCTTGCACCGAATATAAAAAAGGTTGGTTTGACATTTTAGCAAAGTAATTTTATATATTT
>JAHBCN010007529.1:0-42954 GCA_019359885.1 Listronotus oregonensis | reverse complement strand
AATAATTAATTTTTGCATAAATTCTTAAAGTTGAAGCATTCAAAAATCCATTTTACTTTTGAAAACTGTTCTAGGATCATTTTGTGGGCAACAACAGATGTTTAAATAATCCGTTTTGGAATCCAAATTAGCTTTTTTCTCTTATTAAAACCATTGATGCTCTCATTCTCATAAATTTTTAGCCATTTGTAATTATAGCAATAGTTATTAACATTTATTCAATATTGCTAAAAAATTTCGTATCGGGCTTAATTGTTTATCGATTTCAATTCATAAAAAATAAAATTAAAGGTTTTTTCATGCTTTAAAATCTCAAATTTACCGCATATTTTTAAAATTTCAGTGAAAAATTAGACAACCGAAATACTAAATTTCGGGCTTTTACCATTGTTCATAAAAAACAACGCATATCTGGCTTTATTATGTATTTGTCATTAGAAAGACCCACCCCTTCCATTTAAAACTTTTTTTCTACTACTGTATAAATAAGAAAACTTTGTGGTCCTAGCAACGCGAATGATAACGAAAGAGAACCTTCGTGTTACCTGGTTGCTAAGCGTTGCTAGCTACGAAAGTAATATTTTAAGCGCCTGGACAAAAAGTAAGAGTAAAAAAGAAAATATGCTTGTGGGAAATATTAGGATTTTATTTATAAAAAGATAATTTATGACAAAATTTTTTAAAAAAACTAGGTTAGGTATTAACATTAAAAGTAATTGTGCAATTTGAGCAATTAGCAAAATAAATTGAGGAAAATACTTGAATTAACAGTTTTTAAATTTGTTGTTGGGGTATCGTTATATTTAACTACGTTAATATTCATATTTTTCACTGTTACTTCATTAGAGGAAATATTGGTAGGAATTTCAAAATCTTCGAAATTTCCACCATTACTATAGGATTCAGCAATATATCCCTCCGCAACAGAAGAAGACTTCCAAACTCTTATGCCTTTTTAAGTCCAAAATATCGACATCCGAAGCATTGGCAAGGAACGAGTTGACGTTCTTCTAAAAGAATGGCCAGTGTATCTACTGATGTCTTCAAGCTTCAAAAATTTGCAATTTATTTAGGTACATTTGTGGGGCTTTCCAATTACTTGATTAACACATTTACCTTTTCATAACGATACAATAAATGCTCATCTGAGCATTCCTTGGTCTCAGCTTAATATATTCCTGTAGAAATCGAATAAGGAACTGAGTTCATCGTTGGTTAAAAAGTTTCTTTTAACTTTATTTTTAGACTCCATATTTTTACTATAGCCAGTCATTTCTTATTTCTACATCACTTAGCTTCATTCTGTATATTTGTCTGTCCGGCATGCCCCAGCTACTCTTATAATGGCATTACTTTCATTGCTAAGTAACTTTGGTCAGGCGTGTTAATAAAAACTTTATAATTTTTTTTTTTTTAAAAAAATTTTTGGGAATTATTGCATATACGGTTTTCTTCTATTTTTGGATTATATGGTAAAATTTTTATATAGTCATATTCCAGTGTCCTTAGGGATTGCAAATATACTACCGGAGAAGAGAAATTATGTGTTTTAATATTTTTTATTTTAATTTGAAAATTTAAAATTACCTTGATTTTCTCCATATAATGCGAAACTCCCCATTATGACAAGGAACGTCAGCGTGCAGTTTGCCAAATCAGGGTCTTTTCGAATACGTTCCCGCATTTTCATTCGAAATATAATTGGGAAAAATAAAAAGCCGCTTTAACTAACCAAAATTAATCATGACCAACTGTTTAGACAAATTCAAGAGCCCCTAGTCGGTCATGGTTAGTTTTGGTAAGCAAAGCAGCTTTTTATTTATCCCAATTATATTTTAGAGTTTAGACAGAACCAGAATATCAAAATTTATCCGAAAATTAAAGTCCGGAACACTGTTGATACTTATTTTGAATTTGACAAGTAGAAAGAATGTGTTATCAGATATTAGATTATTTCTAACCTATATTTTTTTAAATTTAAATTAAAAGTTGTTTTTCCCGATTTTTCTTATTTTGTCAATAGATTTCTGTTTTGTGTGTTTAACTAAATAATTATCAATTTAATTTTTACCCCGCCCAGCACTCAAATTCACTCCAAGATCCAGTAAGTTTATTTGTTGAAAAACAAAATTAAACACAATTTCTCTTCTCCGGGTATATTTGTATCCCAAAGGATACTTAAATGTAATTTTATTAAAAAAAATCATAAAATCCAAAAATAGGAAAACGTATATAATTGTTACCAATTTTTGACTTTTTTGCCTCATAACCATCGTTTTTCCTTTAATAAAAGCAACTAGTTTCTTGAACTCCGAAATATCTTGCTTTTTGTTTACGGAAATTGTTAACTTGAGCATGGAATATACAGACCAGAGGGTTGGTGGTGATAAATACTCGGATTTTTCTTGAAAATACCCAACATCAATTCTGCAATCCGCCCCACAGCAAGCCATTCAGAAAAAGATTTATTGTTTGATGGTACCTCTTTAGATTTGTCTGGCAGAAGGAGGCACACGCAAGGTCAGCTGCCTTTTGGATGCCATTTTCATATTCATTTAACATTTTAAAATGGGAATGGATTTATACTAAATTAACAATAATTAAAAATCTGACAAGTGCTGATGACAGACAATGTCAACAATAAATTGTTGCTATGGAGTAATTTTTAACAGGTAAAATTTCAAAATCTCTGATATTTCTATTAAAACATGATGTTAATGATTATTAAATTATGGATACATAGAACAGTAGCAGAAAAAATATAATACATTACACGATGGAAAGGCCTTTCGTTTTCAGAGGTTTTTAGCCCCGGCTTCGCCTCGGCCATTTAAAAACCACCTCACACCAAAAAGTAAACTTTCGCATCTTATAATGTAAATAACTATAGATATCTGCTAAACTTTTTTACACGAAACACATACGTTTTTGCTCCATAGCCTGAGCTAATTAAACCCTTATAAAGACTTTTCAATAAGAATGATATAATTTTGTAATGATGTAGTAACCATGGTAATAAAGGTAAACCTGTCACTAGTTGTCATTTATGTTCAGTAAACTCTAACAATTTATTATGGCTAAATACTTGCTTCAAGAACGTCTCGTTACAGTCCAAAAATTTTACGAAAATAGTCGTTCTTTTGTGAACATTTTTCGCGCACTTCGCGAAAACTTTGGTCTAAATAATCGCCCTTCTGTGCTTGCCATCTGTCGTATCGTTAAGAAATTTAAAAGAAAATTTACTCTTCACGGGGTAAAAACCCCAGTAAGACGCCGAAATGCCAGAACTATTGAGAATGTTGCTGCTGTAAGAAATAATGTTGCAGAAGATCCAAATTTAATTCCCCGCCGTGCTTAAGAGTTAGGACTTAAAAAAACAACAACTTAGCGAATTTTGCAAAAAGATTTAAATTTACAAGCGTATAAGATTGTTTTGACCCAAGAACTTAAGCCACTGGACCATCGTCGGCGCCGCGAATTTTCTGCTTGGAGTTTAGAACGAGTTGAACGGGATCACAATTTTGCCGAAAAAATTATATTTTCAGATGAAGCTTATTTTGGTATTAAGTGGATGCGTAAATAGGCAAAATTGCCGTTTCTGCTTTTGCATCCCCTAAAGGTAACTGTGTGGTTTATGGCATGGTGGTGTCGTTGGACCATTTTTTTATAAAATGAGGTTGGAGATTCCGTTACAGTGAATGGTAAACGATATCGAGAGATAATAACAAATTTTTTATGGCCAAATTTGGATGCGCTTGATTTAGAATATATGTGGTTCTAGCAAGGCGGAGCTACGTGTCACACTGCTCATGAAACTATCACCATACTGCAAAAAAAGTTTGGTGAAAGGATAATTTCAAGAAATGCAACTGTTGCCTGGCCACCAAGAAGCTGTGATTTGACTCCTTTAGATAACTTTTTGTGGGGTTATTTAAAATCTTAGTTTATGCAAACAGGCCCTTGATGCTTTAAAATTGAACATTGAACAACGCATTCGTGAGATTACGCCCGATTTATTGCACAAAGTGTTCGAAAATTGGATTCGTCGAATTCACTCGTGTACACGAAGCCGAGGTGGACATTTAAACGACGTGCTATTCAAAATATAAATGTTATCGATTGTACTTTAAGATAATATAAAATGTGTGGTTATATCTAAAATCATTTCTTTTTTATTTAATTTTAAAATCATATTGCTCTTATTGGAAAACCCTTTATAAAATTACAGGATCTTCAATCAATTTACAAAATACCGATAACTCTTTTTTATTATAATTATTAATAAGTATATTTTAAATTGTTACGTGTTGTTGTTAAGTGTTGTTAACGCATAAGGGAAGAAGGAAAACCATTTCATCATTTAAAAATAATCGGGATTTTCAAGAATTCCATACCCCCATCCCGCGATATCACTTTGCGCACTTGCTAGGAAAGTAACTATTTTCTACAACCGATCGCAGGGCCAGATTTAAACTTAGAGCCGCCCCTAGGTACTGAAGAAAATGCGGCCCTATCACCAAAATCTTACCTAAAATAATATTTTTTGTTATACAGGGTGGCCAATATATAACTGACTGATTTGAATTGCGCGCCATTTTTGATACAGGCATATCAGTAGGTGGCGCCGTAGTGATTGTTTAAAGCACATGTGTACAATTCATCATGGAGCGCTACACGATCCCACAACGCGTCCTTATTGTTTAAACGTTTTACTTAAATAATGAGTCGATTGTTGCAACTATTCGGAATCTACGACGAGATTTCGGTCGAAATAATGTGCCCAGTGTCAACACCATTCGTCAGTTGGTGCGCAAATTTGAACAAACAGGTGAGGTTAAAGACTTGCCAAGGTCGGGCCGTGTTCGAACTGTTCGTACTCCGGAAAATATCGAGAGAGTTCGTGAAAGTGTAGTGGAGCGCCCTGAGACATCTACCAGACATCGTTCTCAAGAACTGGGTATTCGTCGCACATCATTAGGCACTATTTTACATAAAGACTTGCATTTGCGGCCATACAAAATTCAGTTAACCCAAGAACTACAGCCTAGAGACCATGAAAGTCGCCGACAATACAGTCATGCAATATTGCAGCTTAATACCCAAAATAACGATTTTTACCGAAAAGTGATAATGAGCGATGAAGCCCACTTCGATATGAACGGATTTGTTAATAAGCAGAATTGTCGTATCTGGGCATTAGAAAACCTCCGTGTCATCCATCAACGACCACTTCATCCCCGTCGAGTCACAGTTTGGTGCGGTGTTTGGTGTGGAGGTGTCATCAGACCTTACTTTTTTGAAGACAATGCAGGTAATTATCTTACTGTCACTGGCGAGCGATACCGTGAAATGCTGCAAAACTTTCTGGCTCCTCAAATCCAACAATTTAACCTGCAAAATATGTGGTTCCAGCAGGACGGAGCAACTTGTCACACAGCTAGGGAAACAATGAATCTTTTACGAACAATATTTCCGGGACGTTTAATTTCTCGATTTGGTGATGTCAGCTGGCCACCAAGGTCACCGGATTTAACGGCTCCTGACTTCTTTTTATGGGGATTTTTGAAAAATAAGGTTTATGCCAACAAACCAAATACTGTAAATCAGCTGAAGAACAATATTACCGAAGCCATTGAAAATATTCCTCCTGAAACCTACCAAAAAGTGATGGAAAATGTAGTCAAGAGGGCTCAGGTTTGCGCGGCTTCTAGAGGCGGACATTTGTCTGATATTATTTTTCATACATAATTTCTAAGTTTCAATAAAAGATTAAAATAAAAAAATGAACATATTTTATTTCATTTCACAAATATTCAGGAAACAAACCAGTCAGTTACATATCGACCACCCTGTACAATTTTTAAAGTAAAACTTTAAAACCTTATTGACGTATGAAAGAAATTTTATTCCAATGTAAAAAAAATAGTCACACTTTTGAGTGGGGTGAGGGCACTCAATATCGTTGTGAATGTGTTGGCCCCTAGACTCGTGCCTCTATTTAAGCCTAGTAAATCACCTCACTTTAGGCATTTATATCGAAAGGGGCTTCACCAAACTTAGATACTATTCGAAACGATTCCGACCGGTAGATTTTGAAAAATCCCAAAAATAAAATTTTCAAAAGTTATTTTTTAAAATAACTTTTAAATGGCCGATCCCAAAAACTAATCAGCTCTTTACCACAAAAAAACGCGTCAATCGCTCTCAAACATGTCAAAATTGTTTGATTCATTCGAGAGATATCGTCAAAATTTTAAAAAATGTTTCTTTTTTATATTTAAACCACTTTACACCTTTCAAAAATTCTGGGCAAATCTAGGGGTCTTTCTTGTTCCTCGTAAAAATTAAAATTATTAAGTATTAGACGCCCCCCACCCAAACTCACCCCGGATTATTATATCGATATTTTTGTTTTTTTATAAATATGGATCACCTTTTAAAAATACCGCGTGAAATTCAGGAGGCTCTTTGTATCATCAGAAAAATTTCCGATAAAACTTAAAGCATCGGACACTTCTCCAAAACTGACCAAAAATTATTATATCGATATTTTTGGGGTTCCTCTTATATTTGGACCACTTACAAAAATTCTGAGCAAAATTCAGGAGGCTTCTTCATGTCACTAAAAAATTTCCGTGAAATTTATTGGGAAATTTGAATCTAGCGGAAAGTTACAGGGGTGGTCTGTTGGGTCAACCCTGTTTTACTAATTATTTTGTTGCTTAAACAGTACTAGTCCAGTAAAAGAAGGGGCAAAGCTGTAAATACATCTGTACAGTTTGCCCTTGTGACGCAAATCTTAGATCTTCGGGGATTCTTTCGAGCGAAAAAAAGTTTATCAGCATTAACAGGTTGGAAAGGGCTGAAAATGGCCGTTAAAGGTTCAAAATAGTTATTTACATTACAAAATGCGAAAGTTTACTTTTTGGTGTGAGGTGTGAAAGGCCTTTTCGCATCGTGTAATGTATTACCTATATTTTTTCTGCTACTGTTCTATGTATCGCATAATTTAATAATCATTAGCATCATGTTTTAATAGAAATATCAGATTTTGAAATTTTACCTGTTAAAAATTAATCCATAACAACACATTTATTGTTGACATTGTCTGTCATCAGCACTTGTCAGATTTTGAATTATTGTTAATTTAGTATAAATCCATTCCCATTTTAAAATGTTAAATGAATATGAAAATGGCATCCAAAAGGCAGCTTACCTTGCGTGTGCCTCACTTCTGCCAGACAAATCTAAAGAGAGGTATCATCAAACATATAAATCGTTTTCTGAATGGCTTGCTACAAAAAATATGGGGCGGATTGACGAGAATGTGATGTTGGTGTATTTTCAAGAAAAATCCGAGTCTTTATCACCACCAACCCTCTGGTCTGTATATTCCATGCTCAAGTTAACAATTTCCGTAAACAAAAATCAAGATATTTCGGAGTTCAAGAAACTAGTTGCTTTTATTAAAAGGAAAAACGATGGTTATGAGGCAAAAAAGTCAAAAAAATTTAAAAAAGAAGAAATCATAAAGTTTTTACTTAACGCGCCTGATCAAAGTTACTTAGCAATGAAAGTAATAGCCATTATGGGAGTGGCTGGGGCATGCCGGAGAGACGAAATATACAGAATGAAGCTAAGTGATGTAGAAATAAGAAATGACGTGGCTATAGTAAAAATAGTGGAATCTAAAAATAAAGTTAAAAGAAACTTTGTAGTAACCAACGATGAAGGCTCAGTTCCTTATGTCAGATTTCTACAGGAATATATTAAGCTGAGACCAAGGAATGCTCTAGATGAGCGTTTATTGTATCGTTATTTAAGAGGTAAATGTGTTAATCAAGTAATTGGAAAGCACACTATTTCAAATGTACCTAAAGAAATTGCGAAGTTTTTGAAGCTTAAAGACATCAGTAGATTCACTGGCCATTCTTTAGAAGAACGTCAATTACGTTCCTTGCCAATGCTTCGGATGTCGATATTTTGGACTTAAAAGGCATGGAGGTTGGAAGTCTTCTTCTGTTGCGGAGGGATATATTGCTGAATCCTATAGTAATAAGGTGGAAATTTCAAAGAATATTTTACACGAAATTCCTACCAATATTTTCTCTAATGAAGTAACAGTGAAAAATATGAATATTAACGTAGTTAAAGGTGATAACGATACCCCAACAACAAATTTAAAAACTGTTAATTCAAGTATTATTCCTCCAATTTCTTTTGCTAATTGCTCAAATTGCACAATTACTTTTAATGTTAATACCTAACCTAGTTTTTTAAAATATTTTGTCATAAATTAGTTACTTTTTATAAATAAATCCTAATATTTCCCACAAGCATATTTTCTTTTTTACTCTTACTTTTTTGTCCAGGCGCTGAAAATATTACTTTCGTAGCTAGCAACGCTTAGCAACCAGGTAACACGAAGGTTCTCTTTCGTTATCATTCGCGTTACTAGGACCACAAAGTTTTCTTATTTATACAGTAGTAGAAAAATGGATTTAGATAGTATTCGAGATAACGGGATCCAAAAGTCCCTTCATTTCAGCTGCCGCTCTACCGCTAGAATGCCGCTAGCTTCATGGATTCACTTATAACCGGGCGGACAAATTTTTCCTATTATTGCATATGAGTTTGGGTCTATTCTGAAATTTCTAGAATATTAAAAAAGCGATCAAAGTTTTTTTCACAATATTTTGAGAGTATCTCATTAATTTATTGATATTTTTTGAAAAATTGTTTTTATTAACATTTCTTTTTTATAATAACACCTAAGCAAGTGTTTAATGACAAATAATTTCCTTTAACATCTTTCTGTCGTTTTGATAAAAAATTGATTTGCCCATCTGCATTTTTTAGTAAGAAACTACTACTACCACATCTATCCAGTATGGAATGTTATGGATTTTTCGACGGCCGTTTTTGCGAAAAATATTGGTGCTGCGAAAAAAATTGTAGGGACCATTTTTGTAGATATCGAGATGATCTTCGTTTTTTGTCTGAACAAAAATTCTTTTATTTGCATATTTTGGCAGATATTCACGGAAAACTCATTTTTGGGACTTGGGGGTGGGCATTATCAGCAGGTTCCCACGTCGGAATCGTGATAAACTTTTTCTTGCTCAAAAGCATCCGCGAAGACCTAAGAATTGCGCCACAAATGAAAACTGTACACATTTATTTACAGCTTTGGGTACTTTTAGGTCTTCAGTTACTGGGCTATACCGATTTATGTTGAATATAAAGTTAAATAAAATTTTAATTGTCCTATTTTAAAACATAGTATCTATATAATTTTTGACCTAAGATTTTTTCAGTATTATTACTATTTCTATTAAATGCATTTTTTAAAGCAACTTGCCGCCCCAGAAAATTTGCCGCTTGGGCATTAGCCCCGAGTGCCCCTTATGTAAATCCGCCACTGACCGACAGTGCATAATAATTTTATTTTTAAAATACTTTTAGTGCAGGTTATAACTTAAAACACCTATACAGAATAATTTTAATTATTACACTCTTATAACCCAATAACTTACATGTGTATCAGGTATTAGAGTCTGATATAACAACACTCCTTTATCAGTATAAAACTTCAACATGTTAGTGTACTCCATCTGAGGCCCTAACGTGGGAGACTTTAGAGTTATTCCTGCAACTGCCAGTAATTCTCTGGAGTTACTCCATTCCATACATAAAGGACCTTGAAGGCCGGTGTTTATCTGGATAGGAGCTACATCATCGAATGTTGAAAGGAGATAGATGTAACCGTTTTGTAAGGATACCGCTAGGACAAAGCGTCGGTCTCCTAAAAAAATTGGGTTTTTTAAGTTTATTTGAAAATTTTAACAAATGTAAAGTCTAGTCGAGATGTGTGCTTCTGCGAAAAATAGTTAGAAGGCTTCGAAAAATATGAGCGATAGCTGATTCGACGCGGAATGCAAATCTGAGAAGGGTGTTTTGAGGATTTTTTCGGCCAATAAAAATTGCAATTGCTATTCTTGATTATAATTCAAAAACCATAAAAGAATTGAAAAAAGATCCTTGAAGAGGAAGCAATTTTCGATAAAAAAAGTCTTAACTTCCGGAGTTTTATCTCCATTAGTTAAAATTTTAATTTAACGCTGAAAATGGGCCTCTACGCTACGTTTTTGGTAGCGAACTCCACGTCAAAACCGAGTACGTCACACTAAATACTTTTTCTTAAGGTATTAAATATTATTTAAAAAATAATAAAAAATAATGGTATATTTAGAACACTCTAAAGAATTTATTGCCGTTGTAAATTAAACTTATAGTTAGCTTTTTAACTAGTTAGACAATTGTTAATTAACAAAATTGTTTCAAACTTTTGTCTTAATTGTACAAAAAAATGCTTAAATAAAATTGTTGTATAAATTGTTCGCTTCGTAAAGCCCTTCTTATATACATACTTAACACAAGTTTTAAAAAATGTAATCCTTTATTTATAATAATTTTATAACTATGACAAAAAATGATAAATCAGAGTAATATTGTCAAAGTTATAAAATTATTATAAACAAGCAATAATTTTTTTAAACTTTTATGACGTGATTTTGTTGGGTATATTTGTTTTAAAGTATACCGTGTTAGCTTTTGCCTTCATTTATGGATTATACCTGCCGACAACAATAAAACTGCGGATCAGTAGGTATTAAAGGTCAGAAAATTAGGGAAGACTCTATTATTATAAAGATTTATAATTTATTGTTTATTTAGGTAGGTATACTCTTAAAATTACATTAAGAAATTAAATATATGCAAAGATTTAATAAATTTTTAACTATATTATCTATACACAATTACATTTTTAATCTAAATATCTAAATATAATTCTGTTTCACTATGAGAGTCATCATAGAGATTAATTACAATAGGATTTATTTTGTTTTGTATAGAAATGTAACAGTCCTCAATTTTTATAATGTGCTGTACTGAATTTTTCCAGCTCTCAACTGCTATGTTATTTTTATCAAATGTATAACACTGGGACTTAAAGTAGGAGTAACATTTTCTATATATGTATATAAGAAGAACCCCACAATGCGAAAAATTTTACGACAATTTTTTAAACTTTTTTTAATGCACAATGAAGACGAAAGTTCGAAACAATGTTGGTAATTAACAATTGTCTAACTTGTTAAAAAATTAACTTTAAGTTAAATTTTCGATGGAAATAAATTCCTTTAGAGTGTTCAAAATACACCATAGCTTTTTAAAAATTTTAATTAATATTTAATACCCTCATAAAAATTATTTAGTGTGACATACTCGGTTTTGATGCCGAGCGCACAACAGAAATGTCGCGCGGATTTTCAGCGTTAAATTTTTAAATAATGGAGATAGAACTTCGGGAGTTGGGACTTTTTTATCCAAAAGTTTCCCTCTTCAAGATTTTTTTTTAAATTTTTGCTATCTCTAATGGTTTTTGAGTTTTTTTTTTGTTTTTTGTTAATAACATTTGCAATTTTTATTGGCAGAAAAATCCTTAAAACGCCTTTCTCAGATTTGCATTCCGCATGGAATGAGCTGTCGCTCATATTTTTCGAAGCCTTTCTACTATTTTTCGCAAAAAAGCACACTTTTTGATTAGACTACTGGTAAAAGTAAGATTTTGTCAAATTTATTACACCCTAACAATAGTAGCATGCACACAATCGGTCGGAGAGCCGGTATCCACCTTGCCTAACCTGCGAGTTTCCAAGCTACAATTTTGGGTATGGTTAATTTAATAATAGTTTAAAATAAGCAAAAAAAACATGTTTGGCAGGGTTAATAAAATACAAATGTCACAAAAATAACAACAAATAAACAAATGCAGTGATAACAGAACAGAGCAATATGTGAGATTTTTTACGATGATACCCGAAGGAGGCCACTGAGGCTCGAATGCAATGCAACATTGTCGCTTGCTTGCTCTCCCAACTTGTCTCGAGACGTCGCGTCGCGGCCAAGGAAGTTTAAAGGTGTATGGAAGGCCAATGCTATGGCCCATTCGATCAAAAAATGTCCAGCCCAATATGAAAATAACTGTCAGAGTTGGCCCCGCCGATTCTGCGCAATAACAAAATTCCACGAAATAATTTAATGTGTTGCCTACTTATACACTGATAAATCAGTGTGAAGTTAGTCAACACATTGTAATTTTATGAGAGCCGGAATATCGTTTTTTGGATTGATCAAAACCTTATTTTAGTGATTGGTGTTTATTAAATTGTGACTATAATTTTGTGTTTATTGTTTGTTACTTATAATATCGTAACCAAAATGACTAGAGGTTGTATGGTTTTGTCTTGCAAATCCAAGGGTAACATACCGTCTTTTAACTTTAGGTAAGTATTTTTTATATTTAAATTAGGTGCTTTTTATAAGACGTAACGTTAGGTAACCGAATAAATAATAATATATCAATTATGAATAATAGAAAATGAAAATTTCATAGGAAATATTAGTGAGAAAAGTAAGGCAATCTTAATTATCTTTATGTTTGTGTATTTCTGTGGATTATTATTAAAAAGAAATAAGGTTTACATTTAGGTATTTTTATTTCGTTTAATAATTTAGTACACTCTTTTAAAGGATCAAAATTATTGATTACTGGGCAGACCAGGCAAATTTAAATATATACAGATCCCTCTAATTGAATGAAAGGAAGTACATTTTGGTACGGTTTTGAGGCCTGATTACAAACATGAAAAAAATATTCGGCAATGTTTCGTTTTCGAGATATTCATTATCAAAATTGAAAATCAAACTAACCTTATTTACACTATTCCTCCTTCTTTTTGCACAAAATTCTTGATTTTTACACTAAATTGGCACACAATATTTCACAAACACCTTTTAAAAACTTTTTTATGTTTATTTTACACCTTTTTTACACTTTTATTTTTTAAACAAATATGGCTGTTGCCTTTGAACTTAAAAGTTCGCAATTTAATGGAAAAAAGATGTAAAATGAATAAAAATACAAGGTTTTAAAAGGTGTTTATAAAATATCGTGTGCCACTTTAGTGTAAAAATCAAGAATTGTGTACAAAAAGAAGAGAGAATATAGTGAAAATCAGGTTAGTTTAATTTTCAACTTTGATGATGAAGATCTCGAAACGAAACGTTGCCGAAAAGATATTTTTCAGATTTGTAATCAGCGCCCCAAAAACCCTGTATACCAAATTTGATCAAAATCGGAGAGGAGGCAACTTTCGAGACAATACCATTTGTTTAAAAATAAATTAGATTTTTGGTTTCTTAATCTTGCATTATCAACTTTTTAAGCTCGACATACTGTACACACATAATATTTAACGGATACTGTTACAATGGATACTCAGGTACCAAAGGTTACTAAACATTTTTAACCACTGTTATTCTGTCTCATAAATATTTTTTATTAGTAAAAAGTATATGCCTAAAAAGCAATTATGAAAATTTTCACTTTTTAATGTACAACCAGAATCTTAGGATTAGATTAAACTCATTTACACTATCTTGCCCTTCTTTTATCACAAAATTGGTGATAAGTACATAATACTATCATACAATGTTTGAAATTTATTTTAAAAAATCGTGTTTTTATTTATTTACAAAGATTTTTGGTAAAAATACAAAACTTTCAAAAATATCGACCATTTAAATAGAAAGCAGTAAAACCTATTCTTTCCATATTATATCAGATGATATAAAATCTAATATTACACAATAATTTTAAATATTCTATAGAAGTATCCTTTAATAACCAACAATTTTGTGCAAAAAATAAAAAAAAAAACAGTGAATGTTGGAATTTGACATTTGATGATGTCAATTTTATAGATAGTAACAAAGAATTATGGAAATCCGGCCCTGACCTACTATTCATTGCGCAAATTCCGCAGGGCCAACCCCCCTATTCCCGCTGCCCTGCACGCCTGGACAATTTTGTTCTACACTATTGGGCTTCCATACACCTTTAAACTTCCTTGGTCGCGGCGGACTTCAGTTTGATTACATGTAAGTATTCCTGATACATTTAATCGCGTCGCGTTAGTGGGCGAGCACCTGCGTTTCCTATGGGGCGGCTGAGCACGCGGCTGCCGCACAGCGTCTGAGGCCTAGTATTGCTCATGTGACAATTCAATTATTAGTTTCTTTTCGAGCGTCAACCGCTGGCGGCTACTGACGTCGGGGCCCTACCCCTCTCTAGCGTCAGCCGCCGGTCGTCAAAGTCGTGCCTGTACGGTGTTATAATTAAACTAAGCAATATTTAATCTAAAAAATTGCCTAAAGTTCTCTTCATCTTTCAATAAATGTCTATTTATTAAAGTTTGAAAAAAGCCTTCGTCAGTTCTGGTTTCAAATAATGGATGAACTTGTTCATTTTCTTTGCACATGCTTTTCAGTAAAATTTCTTTATCCTCAATTTCTTCTAATAGTAAATCCAATAAAAATATTTTTTTGTTTTCGCACATTTTTTTAGAAAACTGTACTTTTTTGACAACAGATCACTCGCGTCTACACTTCATAGGAAATGGGTGTACTGGCGTCAGCCGTTTGCGTCAGACGCTGCGCGGCAGCCGCGTGCGTCAGCCGCCCCATAGGAAACGTACCTTATTTCGGAATGTCTCGAAAACGGTTCTTACGATATTTTTCAAAAACTAATGCAATATAAATGACAGTATTAATTTTTTTTTGAACCTGAATTTTTTAATCGTTTTGTTAAAAAGATATTGACTTTTGAAAGTTTACATGAGTTGTGTACAGTCTCCTACAAAAACAATACTTTCAAGCATTGAGAACTTCTAACTTTTGGTAAAGCGTAGAGTTGCCGCGAGACACGAGATACGAGACGTCTCGTCTCGTCTCGAAGCCATTTTGTCTCGTCTCGATAGCATTTCCAACAATATGTTTTTAGTTCTTAAGAGTTATACAGGTTGTTTAAGATTTAGTGTTACAAACTTCGACAGCAGTTGGATCTTGCAAAAATAAGTTTCTATAAACATAGGTCAAGAAATGCATGGTTTCAGAAATACATAGTGTTAAAAAAAAGAAGCTAAAATTAATTGCTTTAAAAAGTATATAACCCTGTGGTTTTATTATTTTTTAATTATTTTGAATATTTCACTCATGTACATATTTTCCCATAAGAGAAGTGGTATTATGGAAAAATAACAGCGGAAATTCCACGTCGTCTAGGCAACGTGGTTTTTCCACTTAAAATTAAAACCGATTCTTTTTTTATACCCTATTAAAAAGTAGGAGCTTTACTTTGTCTCTCGAAAAAAACTCAATAACGAAAAAGTTGTATTTTAAGTTGTTTTATCAAAATAATTGTTTTAAAAAATTATGTACGATTAAAGCTTCTTTTTAACTTTAGGACCCTGCGTATTTCCAATTTCGAAACGATGCATATCCGAACTGTGTTTTGTAATAGAGTTTATGACTTATGTTCCATTATCTTTTACATTATTTTTCTATTTTGTGGACATTTCTATGTCACTTATATGTTCTATATTTTTATTTTAAATAAAAAAACAAATTATTAGGTTTCATTATTTTATTTTTAGTTGCATATTATGGGTGTCCGTAAAGTCTAAAATCACCAATTTTTTGAGAAAACTACACAATTTTAAGAAAAGCTCAATTACGTCAACTTTTATTTTATAAGGCGTGTTATAAAAAATATTACCATTTATACAGGGTGTTTCATTTTTAAAAAATATTAATTCACCTTCTTACAAGCTTCAAACACAAGAATGAACTAAGAAAAAATGTCAAAACATTTTAAAAAGGCAACCGCTTTATAAATCTTTAAATAGTAAAAAACATGCAAAAACTATTGCCGCATCCCGAATAAAACGGTGTGTCGGCAAAGTATACAGGCGGCGGCACTTTTTGATGCCTATGCAGAGGGTTGTTTTTGAATGTTTTTCTGTTAGTTGAGGATTTGCCGCTATTATGTTTTAAAAAGTTTTAATTTAAACTAAAGACAATTCATCCTTTTTAAAATACATACCAGTTTGCAGCAGATTTTGCAATTAGTTTGTAGGTATATAGTGTACAGGGTGAGTCAACGATGGCGAGGAGTAAGTAATTTAATGCCTTAAATATAAGATGTGTAGATAATGTGCTTATGTAAGTATTAGGTATATGGTTAAATAGTATGTTAAATTTTAACGATATTTTAAATTAGAAAGGGCACGTCCATAAAGTATTAGGGTGCTACAAAAGTAATTTTTTAAAATTTAGAATAGAATAGCAATACCTACTCATATTTTTACAGTTTTGGATTCTATTTATTTAATTCTAGAAATTCCTATACCTACTTCATATTCTATACTGAGAAAGTTACGTAGGTATAAGAATATTGCCATTTAGAATAGTTTGGGTATACTTAATCATTATGGAAAAAGTTAAAAATTGGTAAAAAAATTGAGAATAAACATTTCTAGAATTAAACATTGAGATTAATAATGTAATGATAAAATATGTGTGTTCCATTTAAAAAATATGTCTTTTTATTACTACCTTGTGCACTGTGCAGACATAAAAAATAATTTAAAAAATGTGTAACATGTACCTAAAAATAAAAATCGACGGGTCCAAGCATCTTTATTAAACTTCCGAACTAATTTTTATTAAAATTATCATATACATTACTAATGCACTGTATATTGAAATTAATTTAATTGAAATAAACCAAAACAACTAGAGCAAACGAGACAAAACGAGACGAGACGAGACAAAGGTATGTCTCGTCTCGTCTCGACCCTTGTCTCGTCTCATCTCGAAATATATTATCTCAAAATTTCGAGACGAGACGAGACAAGTATTCGTCTCGTCTCGTCTTGCGGCAACTCTAGTAAAGCCCATTCGACCTTATTTGGAACAGCTCTAAATTTGTAGTTCATTTAAAATACTGCATCACGAATTAAACTAAAATAGAAAAAGTGGCATGAAAGAGACGAAGATAAAAGATGTTAATCCCAATCTTGATTTGACTTGTGGATGGGCCGAGCTTTACTTACTATAAAAGCGATACTTATGTCTACGACTGTCGCAAGTGAACTACCTTAAATTTGACACTTGTAATGTAAAATATAAAAATTTATATCTCTGAAGGAATTTCCTCTAGCAACTCGAATTTTTACTCTGGTATATTACAAGCACTCGGCATTAACCTAGAATTATTTCAAAATTGTAGCAATAACAGTCTCTTCGTAATAAAAAGTAATGCATAAAAATGTCATATTGTTTCGAAAAAAATCAAAAAGTTTTAGGCCTAATAAAACAATTTTGCAACCATGTCAACCCTGCCAAGCATTGATTTTCTTATTTAACTATTATCAAGGTAATTATGCACAAAACTGTAGCTTTGCACCTCGCAGGTTGGTTAAAGTGGCTCTCAGCTTTTAGACTAATATAAATACTTTAACTCAAGAACAATACACATAATCTCAAGTAGTATGATATACACTTACTACTGATTGGGAAAACCAAATACAAATACTCGTAATTGTGTTAATGCGTTGTAGTCGATCAGAGAAAAATATTGGTTAAAATAGATTTAAAAAAAAATTACCCCACAAAAAATTGAATAATTATAATAAATATAATGTTTTATTCAACATACAGTTTTTTTTCACACCAAATATACCACAAAACCAGACAAAACACCACATAACATGACACCAAACCAAATACTCAAACCTTCTTTATAAGTACCTTTAAAATAGAACCGCCTACTTTTTATGGTACCTGAATTAGAACACTCTTCTTCCCCCTCTTCCATCTTGAACTTCTCGCAGGACCACGCCATGGAGGTTATTCCCACGTCTCCACTAAGCTGCACCTGAGATACCATAGCTCCGTGGACGTCCATAACGATTATTTGGCCTGAGGTAGTTCCAAAATAAACTTGCTGGTCGTCCGGAGTCCAGATGCCGCAGGAAATAGTTGCGTCAAGGTTAAGCATGGATGACCAGTAGCGTTGTCCTGCGACTGAACCAACCAGTACGAAACCATCCTGCGAAGAAAAAAATATGTGCAAGCTGCAAACAAATCTAATAATTTAATTTGGAAATAAAAGAACAGACTCAATTTAGTTTCTTTATCTTAAAAATGAGCGTTGTCCCATGATATTTGAAATATGCTGTATAGAGTTTTGCTCTACAATTTATAAACGTATTTTTTTAACCTGGTAACAAATCAATGCCATTCTTCCATCATGTGACCAGGAGAAATGAGTTACGGGAGTGTTTCTATCATTGATAAGTTCAATGGACCACCGTCCCTCGTATTTAATCCAGACGAAAATTATTCCAGAGCTATCACATGATGCCAATTTCTGGTAAGGTTCATTCCATTTTACCAAAATAACCTAAAAAAGATAGTAAGTAATAAGAAAAAGCTAACTTATATAATATGTGCAAGGCTTTTTGGAAATTGAGTGAAAAGTTCTTGGCCTGACAATGAAATATTGTGATTTTCAGTGAAAAAAGATTTTATTTTTCCACATTATCTCTCTTGACTTTAACACACTGGGTCCAGCGTTTCTTCAATAGGAGTATTCCTTTCCGAAAATGAAAGTCTGGAAGGCTGTTAAAATATTTATCTACGGCACTCTTAACTTCTTCATTGGACACGAAGCGCTTTCTAGAAACCAATTTCTTCAGGTGCGGGAAGAGATGAACGTCTAAGGGTGCCAAATCAGGAAAATGGGGAGGATGGCCAAGCAAATCGTACCTCAAATCCCGCACGATATTCAAGTTTCTCCATTTTAACGAAACACGCGCTGCAAAGACTCGTTTACACAAACTAGTTGAGTGAACAAGTTGAAGCTTGGCATACGAACTAATAACAGGTGCGCGCAGGCAACAAACGTAAACTTTCGCCAATTGGAATGACATTTCCGGTCAGGCCGAGAACTTTTTACCTTACCCTCGTATAGTAAAATACCTCCGATCTGTGTCCCCTTAAATTATAGTTGGTTCTTAACGGAAAATCCACATTTTTCTTGCAATGACTGGTTGTAAACGTTACTCCTACGATACCCCTGACATTACCAGTCGCTAGCCAACCTTCCTGGTAGTAATTGTTTCGGTTGAGTTTCCATCCCTCATCCTAAAAATATTTTCTTTTTACTTAAAAATTTTCTTAATATTTTTAACCAAAAAAATTGTAAACAATATTTCTTTTAAAGATGCTTTTTTTAACTTGAAATGGGCCATGCGCTTATATGTAAGCGCTTAGTTTAGATTATATTATTTTTATTTATAATAGTAATAATAATAATAATAATAATAGTAATTATATTAATAAAGAGATACTAGATATAAGAAAGCAACTAGTGAGCAAGACCAACAACAGTCTCTTAAAGTGGTTCATGAATATACCAGAGAGGTCGGCATGGAGTTCGGGCTCGACAAGTGTGCAAAACATAAACTAGAGAAGGGCCGGTACGGGGACGATTTAGATGCTGACCAGTTGGCCGCTAGCGCGCTACTCTGCCCTCTACAAAACAATGTAAAGACCGAGCTCAGAAGCAATTACAAGCGACGTTTACGGAAAATTTGGAAATTCGAATTATCTGGAATATATAAGGTTGTTGCTACGAACATACTAGCAGTTCCTGTATTGCTTTACTCTTTTGGAGTAATTAAGTGGACGCGAGAGAAACTATGCGAACAACGCGAGCACACGAAAAATGATGAATCTTCACCGTAGCATCCACCCGCGCTTATCAACATCCCGTATATACCTCCCACACCACCAGGGAGGTCGTGGCCTTTTAAGCTTGGAGTGTATGCATGATTGGCTGGTTTTGAGTCTTGTTTGTCAAGTTGCCAATAATTGAACTTATTGTCAGCTTATCCAGTGTTGTTGGTGGGTACATCAACCGACATAACGATGCTCTTCGGGTACTTTACTATCACTTCAGACATTACTACGGCATCGATGAAACAGCAATTCTGCCATTTGCCCCATCAAATTCGCGCCAATAAACCTGATATAGTTCTTCTTGTTAAAACAAGTAACTCTATGTCTTTAATAGAGTTCTCCGCCCCAGCGAAAGAAACGAGTCAAATATCAAGATGATCTTCTTGACGAACTTTGGAGACTCTATCCGTAGTATAACGTGCGATGGGTTGTCCTAATTGTCGACGTTTTGGGGCGCCAAAAGGATAATGTGTTAAGGAAGCTGAGATGTATTTCCGGAAGTTGCTAGATAAATTTTTAGCGGCCCACGCTCTATATTTTTTGGCAAAAGTGTAGTTTTAAAATTTTCATATTTAAAGAGTTTTTTTGTTATCTTCGTATTTTATGTTTTAAAGTAACAAACGCGTGTTTTTATACGTTTTTTTTAAATAACAGCAGGTGCGACGAGAGCAGATGGTTGTTTGTGTTTATTAAACAATAAAACTACCTTAGACTTGTCTTTGAGGAGTCAATAAACAGTCGCCACTCGGTGACTATTTACAGTGTAAGCATGCATAGGTAGTACTTATCGAAATAACACATTAATTTGGCGGGGACGATTTTTATGCAGAACAGTATAATCGTATTTTCTATTTCGACAAAGTAAACTGCCACCACCACATCGTTTAAGTGTTTATTCAAAAAACATTCCTTCCATTTTAGTCAATTTCCCGTTAATTTGAGAAAGGATAATTGACTTCAGGTAATTATTATTTCATTTTCCCTGGCAGGTGAATGCTTACGTGCGTCAATAAAAGGTTCGAAACATTATTTCCTGCAGTTCCTGCTGTTAATTACTGTCATCATTTCTCCTTTCCTTTGAATTGAAATAGGCTATTTTAAAATTTAAATGGATATATGATGTTTTAATTTTTCTGTTTTTTAATTACCAGCCTATCTACACACCTCAAATTACGTCTAAAAGGTGTTAAGGTATAATTACGTTTATTTCTGGTGTAATTCCTATAGTAAACCAACGAGAAAGTATTCCTTTCCTTCTAATTATCTATACTCGGTACCTATCTACTTGTAGTGTTGTAAATGAAACTATTTCCAGTGGAAATGGAAATATTGGAAATTTCCGAAGGCGTGTCTCAGAAATATTGGAAATTTTGGAAATATCAAAAAGAAATAAGTTTTTGGACAATCAAAACTAAGATTTTTATATATTTCTTATTCTCTTGTGCAGTACAAATTTCACACTAGAAAAAATCCGAAAAAGTACGTATATTATTATGATTACGAACAAACAGGAACTCGAAAACACGAACTTACGGTCAGACATTGGAAAAGGACGTAACGCGTAACTAAAGTCGATAAAATCTGTTGCCAGCTTGAAGTGAATTTAAACATTTCTAAATAAAATTGCCTTTAAGTTCTATATTTATAATAAAAAATGGGCATAAAAATAAATAGATTACTAGATTTGGCTTTAAAAAATAAATAATTTAAAGATAATTTTGCTACATAAACCATTTTTTATTTATTTTTATTAAGTTAAATACGTTTCGCATTGCTACATTTCGCCCGCAATGGAATTTCGCAGGCGGAATCGGGCATTGCCGCTTCAACGCGCGTAGGAATTTTACAACCGGTCCGTTGATAAATGGAATGAACCTGATTAGGTGTAGTGCGACGTTGCCCTGATTTTTTAAGTGTTTTGTGGTGTTTTTATTAAAACTATCTGTTAAAACTATTTACAAACTTATATTAAAAACTCTAAAATGGTGCGTGAATGTGTTTTGTAAAAAAATTGGACTATTTACACGAAGATGTATCTTTTGGATAGGTAAGTTAGGTTCTGTTTGCTAGGCGATGTTTTTACCAAGGTCAGTGGCGTAGATTTACAATAGCCTGAAGGAAAGTAACTAGACCATTGTACTTGTTTTATTATTTTTATTAGAATATTATCGAATTTATTAGTTTGTGAGTAGGTTTATAATATTGTGGGAGAAATTATACATTATACAAAAGGATCTTCTAATATTTTAAGTTTCCTCAGATTAAATGACAAGAAACATTTGGTTTTCTTGTGGGAATTGAAGAGGGACAACATTTACCAAAGCACCCTGTGCTAAGCTCAGACCATTTTGATCCAAGGATATTTTGATTAAGGCAAATAATAGCAAATATTTAAGGCCTGAGCCATCATAAAAAAAAATTTTCCTCATATATTTGACAATCAATCTGTTGATGGAAAGTAATTATTATAGACTAATACATTCAAATTATTGTTAACGTTGTTTTGTATATTTACGAATCTTCGTAAACTTTGGTTTCTTGATTTAAAAACACATCATTTCTTTGGTGTAGGTCTATCTAATAACGTTTGAGCTTTTATGTTTAAAACAGTACATCTTTTTGACTCACTTTATTGAGACTCCTCTGTTAGGAAAGTGAAAGGGTATGTAATTAATATGGTCTTACAAAATCAGCAAAAGTTTTCTAAAGGTTTTCACGTATTTTTTTTTAATTTAATTAACTTTTAGGGATGAAGACATATCCATGGATAATTGGGTGTATGATTTATCGAAAAATTTGACCACAGCGAGCGCTGCAATCAATTTAGCTGTCCCCAAAATATATTTTGCAACATGCCAATACAATTTTTCGAAATTTTGAAAGATAATGCTTCATTTTGCGATTTTCTGAAAAAAACAAATTTGACAGCTAAAAAAGTCACGTGATCATCCTTATAAGGTGCCACAGATTCAAGTACATGCATGGGGATCTTGGAAACCGGAAGAGATACAAAGTCGGTTAAATTATTAAAAAGTTGCGCATTTAGGTGCCTAACAACATGCCGTTTAGAAAGTTGTAAAATTCCGAGTACTTCGGAGATATCCGGAAAACGAAATTTGCCGATTTCGTTTTTATTTTTATCTGACGTTATTTAAAGAGATATGGAAAAATAAAAGACACTTTTATGGCTATTCTACAAAACACGTTGAGAGTTTTTTGGTAGATGTTTCGTTTTGTTAAACCATCATCAACATTATTTTTTTAAATACGGCACTCAATTGTTCATTGCATTTTTTTGAAGCAGTTATAATCCCAATTACAATGATGTATAACACTTAATATTTTTTTGTTAAATAAACATATTTTCCATAAGAGACAATGAGTTAGTTAGACAAGGACCGCACAACATTTCTTATAGGGGCGTTTCATATTTGTTAAAAAATATTAAGTGTTATACATTTTTGTTATTGGAATAATAAGGGGTTTAAAAAATGAAATAAAAAAACCAGGTCCGTATTTAAAAAAATAAAGTTGATGATGATTTAACGAAAACGAAACGTCGTGCGGAAAATCTCTTAACGCTGTTTTGTAGAGCTTAAAAAGTGACCACGAGAAAGTATCTTTTGTTTTTCCATATCTCTTTAAATAACGTCAGAAAAAAATAAAAACGAAATCGGCAAATTTCGTTTTTTTCCGGATATCTCCGAAAGTACTCGGAATTATGCAACTTTCTTAAGTGGATATGGTTAGTTACGAAATACACAACTTTGCCTTAATTTAACCGACTTCATATCTCTTACGGTATCCCCATGCATGCACTCGAATCTGTGGCACCCTGTATACATTATTTGGCATTATTTTTCAAACAAAAACTTTTGGAAAAAAAAATTACCCGAATTAATTGGGGAAAAATTTTCCCATTTGATGCGGACTTTATGGTTGACACTGTATATTATCTTAGGAATAATTAGATAATTTTTTATTTTGCTTTATATCTAATATTTTATGTTATTTTTATGTACCGTATATAATAAAAAGTATCCACAGTTTTTGTCTTTTTTTTTATTAATTTGTGGCCCACATTATTCTAAATTTATAGGAGAAAAGTAATTTTGTTTAAATAACCAATACACCAAAAAAATTTTAGTTATTTTTAGAATAAAATATTTTATAACTATTTATGTTGCCAATCAATATTTTTTAATAAACTAAAATTAAAAGGATCACCATAATCAGAACGATTTAAAAATTAATATTTTTAATAAATTTATATCTAATCGAAACTTCTAACATAAACCATACGCCACTGGTCGAAACTGCAAGGCTCCGTACAATGTTGCCTTGATCAGTCCTAATTTATCTTCTATCCTTTTTCCCCTTATATGATTTTATTGATAATGTCTGGGACAAAACAAAGTGTCACTTATGAATGAAATGTTAAGTCTTTTCTTTCTTTCGATTACGAACTCTGAGATTACGAATAATATTATCTCGATCTCGGGGATTTACCGATTATTGCTTGTTGGCTATTGCTTGCTTTAGAAGAAATTTAATTGCACCTATGAAGACGGCATTGATGCTGAATACAATATTCAAGGTGTGGATGATATCGATGGAGATATGCCTTTTGATCAAATTGGACAACGACTTGTGTCTCGTGGTCGTGAGTAATTACTTTTTTAGAAAATTTGACTGTTTTCCTCTTTGTAATTTTAATAATTAAATTTTTATTTATATTAGTGGTTTCTGCATTTTAACTTTTGGATGACAATTCCACTCCTGTATAAGTAACCCCATTTGAAATGTCAAAAATCAAGATTTGCTATCGGATAAAAGGGAAAAGTTATTGGCCAAAAAAATAGGTAAGTTTACGGTTCTATTAATCGTGTTGTCCATTGTTACCTCAGTAGAATTGCATTTTATATTGTTGATTAATTATTATTTTGCTTTTAACTTTGTTTCATTTGCGCAATTGTCTTACCAAATACCATTCGTACTCAGGTTTTGAGTCAGATATTTTTTGCTTGGTTTTGGAAATTTAACTCGTTTTTCCGCCAAATCTGACCACTTATGATATTACCTATAATAAATTTTTATTTAATGTTTATTTTTTAAGTTTTGTAGTTTTTATTTCTATATGTAAAGGGTGGCGCCTTTTCGTTGACCTTACAGGGTATAGCGAAAACTGAAAGAGATAGGACAAAACTGATTCGCAATCTCGATTTCGATTTTGAAACAAATTCAATGGTGAAACTAAACATGGATAACTTGATTCGTTTTGGAGATACAGAGTGTTTTCAAATTTTTCAATTTGGCCAGGCACTGTAACTCGCTTGGTATTAGAGATAGAAAAAGATTAATAGAAAAGTTTTAGGGATTTTTGCGTAGAACTCAGTGGCGTACCTATAATTTTTATTGACTTTTATTTTTAAGTTATAAACAAAGTTGGGTTTTTTGAAATGGAACACCCTGTATATTTTTTAAAATGGATAGGCTTCAAAGACCAATTCGATGTATATAGTTTGATGGGTCTGTCTGTAACAGATGTTGCACAAATTGGCAAAAACCTATAAAAATTAAAATATTTGAGACAAAGTTGTTGTTTTTTAATGGGACACCCTGTGTATTTCTTTAATAAGTAATGCAACTGACAAATATCAACCAAATGATATATGGTTTAATGGGTCTGTGTTCAATAGATCTTGGGCAAACTGCCAAAAACGTAAAAAAATCATATATCCGATCCTTGCTAACACTTATTTTATTATTTAACCAATTTTCTAACTTCTATATAACTAAAATTTAAATTACGAATAAAAATCCAAGACTAAAATATATATTTAATAATTCATACTATTAAACCTATGCCTAAGCTTTATATAAAACAGTTTTGATATTGCTGTGTTTATCATGATTGAAAAAGGAAACATTTTCTAAAGTAGGCTTTGAGTATAAAACCCCGTATGAAACAAATGAAACTGACGTACTAGTATGACTTATTTGGAAGCAGTGATATTATTTTATAAAATGGAGTTTCAAAATTACGAAAAATTTAATATGTTGGAATGTTACATTGAAAGTGGAAAAAATAGTATAAATGCATTAAATCTGTATTTTAATAGATATCCAGAACGAAGGCAACCAGGACAGAAAATGTTTGCCGATTAGTAAGTAATTTGATTTTCTTTGGATCTTTTCAAAAACCACGTTCAAAGACCTATAATAAAGAAAACAGAGAGCTGGAAGAAATGAATACAATAGGGTATGTTGTCGCAGAACCTACTGCATCATCCAGACAAATTTGGGATGCTATTGGTGTTAATAGAAAAAAAGTAAAAAAATTTTAAAACGCCACAATTACCATCAATATGTTTATAGAAAAATCCATAATTTACATCCGGGTGACGCAGAACGCCGTATCACATTTTGTTTGTGGTATCTCCGGCAATGTGAACAAGATCCAGAGTTTTCCAGAAAGATAATATGGACAGATGAAGTTCGAGTAACTAGTGATGGACTGTTTAATCGCCACAATAATCTTTACTGGTCAAACGGAAATCCTCGTTTGACAGTAAACAGAGTCAGACAAGGGAAATTCGGTTTTAATGTGTGGTGTGCACTTTATAAAACAGAATTTTGTGCCATTTTGAATTTGATGACAATCTCACAACAGACCTTTATTTAAATATTTTGGAAGAAAATTTATTAAATGAGATAGATAATCTTCCCCTTCTGGAAATGAAGACGGTAATTCTTGCCACAATGCCCGTGCCGCGAGGTTATTTCTTGATGAACATTTTCCCAATAAGTGGATAGGTACCAATGGTCCAGTTAGGTGGCCGGCACGGTCACTGACCTTACCTTGGATTTTCCTCTGGGGATTTGTTAAAAACGAAAACCTATAAAACTAAGAGCAACAATTTAAATGAATTACACATGCATTTTAGGAACAGTTTACAAAAGGTGTCCAACTTGCATATATATAATGCTTTAAGAAGTGTCGCTAAACGTTGCGAAAAATGTATAGAAAATAATGGTTTGCAATTTGAACATTTGCTGTAAAGGACCTGAATATTTCGTAATTAAAATTTATAAAATAATTAATTCTTTTTTGTTTGTTTAAATTATTCAACTTATAATATTAGTATTACTGGTAATTATGTTAAATTTTAGTTTATCTAAAAATGTATTTTTTTTTAAGATAATTAAATAGTTCTCCCTTTTAAGTATACATTAAAATTATATTGCTTCGTATCTTAATATTATTATTAATATGTTTTTTATTATGATTTTGAGATATTAAAATTACATAGTTTTCAGTTTTGGTTTTATTTAATTTTTTATGGTTTTTGTCAGTTTGGGCCAGATCTATTACACACAGACCCATTAAACAATATATATTTTAATCGATCTTTGTCTGTTTTATTAGTTATTAAAGAAATACACAGGGTGTCCCATTAAAAAAAACAACTTTGTGTTACATCTTTTAATTTTATAGGTTTTTGCCAATTTACGCAAGATCTATTACAGACAGACCCATTAAACTATATACCATCGAATTGGTCTTTGTAAGCTCTATCCATTTTTTAAAAAATATACAGGGTGTTCCATTTAAAAAAAACCAACTATGTGTTATAACTTAAAAATAAAATTCAATAAAAAAAATCCCTAAAACTTTTCTATTTATACTTTTTTTCTATCTCTAATACCAAGCGAGTTACAAGTGCCTGGCCAAATTGACAAAATTTGAAAAACACTCTGTATCTCCAAAACGAATCAAGTTATCCATGATTTAGTTTCACCATTGAATTTGTTTCAAAAATCGAAATCGAGATTGCACAATCAGATTTGTTCTATCTCTTTTAGTTTTCGCTGTACCCTGTAAGGTCAACGAAAAGGCGCCACCCTGTACAATATTTCCATATATTTCCAAAGTTTCCTCATATATTTTCAGAAATATTTCCAAATATATTCCAGAAACTTTTAATTACTATACCTATCCCAAAGCAGATTTTGCTTGTAACTCATTTCATAATATGAGAAAAATTTTTAGCATGGTTTACAGAGCAAAATGGAAGATATTTTGATACTTAAAGTTTAACAACAAACCACCTGTCTTTAAAAAAACCATAAAAATAACATTTTTTTTCCATTAAAATTCCGGAATATATAAATACTTTTTTATAAAAAATAAAAATAATCCGATTAAAAAATCGATAATTCAAAATTGTAAAATTCAAAAAATAATTTTTCTGTCAAATTTTAATGAACATACTTTTAGTCACATTTATTTTATGGCCGGTTGCACCAACACTTTTTGCGACACTTAAGTTGTTCTTAAGCATTAACTGCCCCTTAAGTTTTAAATATTTCTTGCACCAGCTAAAATTCCTCCTTAAGGGTCCCTTAACTTAAAGTTTAGGATTTTCTGTACTTAATGATTCCTTAAGTAATTTGAAGTTGACATTTGACTAATATTTTATTTACTGTTTATTTATTTTTTGTCAGTAGTTTCAAATAATAAATTTGGTAAAAATTATGTAAAAAAGCAGTTTTTAAATTATGGTTGTTTGTGGTTTGGATTGTGATACTATAAATGCGATGTTTAATAGATTTCCCAGAAGACTGTAGAAACAGTGAATTTTTATTACTTATGGCATTTTTCAGGTTTATTTACCTTTTTTTATTACATTTTTCAAAAGGTTCAAATTGACGAAGCCAACAGTGATCAGCTTACTTGAGCAAATCGAAGATAAGCTTCAGTTTAAACATGACAAGTTTGTATTAGCCTTTACATTTTAAGTATTTAGGACTTGTAAACTAGGAATATTTAAATTTGTTCATATAAAATAATAAAAGTTTTTTTTCAATTATGTGTTTATATCTCATATTGACAATAATTGTTTTCTTTTCATGGCCGTAAAGAAAGGCGCCCTTGATCTTTCTGTTCCATATTGTTTTAAATTTTACAACAAAAAATCAAACTAACGACCGATTTTATTTGTAATGTCTATAAAATGAAAAAAATTACCAAAATTCAAGCAGATTACTGCTATCATTTAATCACACACAAGCTAGAAAAGGAAAGATCTAATATCAGATCATTCTGATTATTCGCATTGTAAAGGCCAACAATAAAAAAGAAGAACGATGCAATGTTGCTTACGTTGCCGCCTTCCTAAGTACTCTTAGTTAAGTTGCAATAAAAATCTAATGGTAAAAACGAAAATAATTTAAGTTACCCTTAATTTTAAGAGCTACTTAATAAAGATCTACTTAAGATACTTTTGGTGCAACCGGCCATTAAAGGTTTAATTGTAGTTCGTAACGTCGAGTAACAACTCCATAACCTTGAAGAGTTTTTCGCCAGTGATTGTTCTTTGAAGTGAGCTAAAAGAACTTCTTCGTGCGTAATATTCTCAACATTTCTCTTGTGATACCAACTTTCATAATTGGCATAGGTTTTTTTATATACCCTTTTAGACTTTTTAGGCATTAATCCAGCAAATACACAATTAGCTAAATTTTCAATTTCTGGGGGTAAATCTAGTTAGCATGTTACAATGCTTGATGAACTTTTTAATAAATTTAATTTTGACAATGACATGTTAACCTAAGTTAACAATTCCGTTGTTACCTTAGGGTGCTACGCACATTACTGAAATTAAGCTACGTTTACATCACTTACTCAAATGCGACAAGAAATCTAATTTTAAATAATTGGTCGGAATATAAATTTTTGTATGAAATTCGCCTCGTCTGATAATATTCACGGTTAGTACCATAATGATCGTTATTATGATCCTTATAACATAAATATCTATTTTATAATGTTTCAACGTTTTCCATATAATAAAAAATGTCCCTTTTTATATTTTATTTCTCATCTGTCTCCGAGTTACACCAGTTATCTAGGTTAATGTTTCTGGAAGCTTGGAAAACACTTGGGATATTACTTTTGCGTTAGGCGTTAATATTTTATCACATACTCGTACGTGCTGATCTCTTGCCCTATTTTATATAAATACAGGGTTATTTATTTTAAAGTAAACAGGGCTTTATTTTTGAGTTTTCCTGTACTTTTTTAAAAAACGAATATAGCTATTTCGTGTATTTTTTCCCGTAGAAATCAATAATCTAATCAGAAAAACATTTGAAACAAAAACAAAAGAGTTACAGCACGAGTGACGTATTTTTTAAATGGAATTCCCCGTATATTTTTATATCAATGGATGGAGATTTTCACGAGGAATTAGATCAAATAGGGGTTGCTGGGTTTATTTCCTGCGGTTCTGCTGCAATTGTCTAAAAACTGCATGATACTATAAGGCTAGTTTCACCTGAAAAAACCTGGCTGCCACAGGTCAAAAGTGCTTATTTATCAAAGTCAAGGATTTTAAAAATACGTTTATTACTTTTTGGAGTAGTTTTATAATAAGGTTTTCATCAGAAGAACGGCTTCTATTATAAATGTGGAGAAAACGCCAGGGAAACACAACGAAGATATGTTGCCAATTTCCACCGAAATATATCAGTAAAAACGATTTTAAAACTGAAGCTCTTATTCGAAGAAACAAAATCGTTACATATTAGAAAAAGTACTACAATAAGAAAAAGAAACCGGGATCGAGCTATTCTAAATTATTTTACTTTGTATCCCATGAAGTCAATTACTGACGCAGTTAGAGACTTGAGGTATGGCCCTGCAAGAAGAAGAGTAACCTATGCGACGGTTCAGAGAACACTGAAATATTTTAAGTATCTTTCATATCACATTCTTCCAGTGCAGCATTTAACACGTGAACAAAGGGAACTTTGCTTTCAATTTATTTCCCAAATTTTAATGCATGAACAAGATAACGATTCTACCCTGTTTCAAACTATTCTTTGGACGGATGAAGCTCAAGGAAGTTTAAAGGTGTATGGAAGCCCAATGCTATGGCTCATTCGATCAAAAAATGTCCAGCCCAGTATGAAAATAACTGTCAGAGTTGGCCCCGCCGATTCTGTGCAAAAAAAATTCCACGAAATAATTTAATTGTTGCCTACTTACACACTGATAAATCAGTGTGAAGTTAGCCAACACATTATAATTTTAGGAGAGCCGGAGTACCGTTTTTTGGATTGATCAAAACCTTCTTATTTTAGTGATAAGTGTTTATTAAATTGTGACTATAATTTTGTGTTTATTGTTTGTTACTTATAATATCGTAACAAAATGACTAGAGGTTGTATGGTTTTGTCCTGCAAATCCAAGGGTAACATACCGGTCTTTTTAACTTTAGGTAAGTATTTTTTATATTTAAATTAGGTGCTTCTTATAAGACGTAACGTTAGGTAATCGAATAAATAATAATATATCAATTATGAATAAAGAAAATGAAAATTTCATAGGAAATATTAGTGAGAAAAGTAAGGCAATCTTAACTATCTTTTAGATGATTTCCACAATGTTTGTATTTCTGTGGATTATTAAAAAGAAATAAGGTTTACATTTAGGTACTTTTATTTCATTTAATAATTTAGTACACTCTTTTAAAGGATCAAAATTATTGATTACTGGCAGACCAGGCAAATTTTAATATATACAGGTCCCTCTAATTGAATGAAAGGAAGTACAATTTTGGTACGGTTTTTTGGGGCGCTGATTACAAATCTAAAAAAAATCGGCAATGTTTCGTTTTCGAGAAATTCATCATCAAAATTGAAAATCCAACTAACCTTATTTAGACTATTCCTCATTCTTTTTGCACAAAATTCTTGATTTTTACACTAAATTGGCACACAATATTTCACAAACACCTTTTATTTTTTTTACACCTTTTTTAAACTTTTATTTTTTAAGCAAATATAGCTGCTGCCTTTGAACTTAAAAGTTCGCAATTTAATAGAAAAAAGATGTAAAATAAATAAAAAAACAAGGTTTTAAAAGGTGTTTATAAAATATCGTGTGCCACTTTAGTGTAAAAATCAAGAATTGTGTACAAAAAGAAGGGTGAATATAGTGAAAATGAGGTTAGTTTAATTTTCAGCTTTGATGATGAAGATCTCGGAAACGAAATGTTGCCGAAAAGATATTTTTTCAGATTTGTAATCAGCGCCCCAAAAAACCTGTGTATACCAAATTTGATCAAAATCGGAGAGGAGGCAACTTTCGAGACAATACCATTTGTTTAAAAATAAATTAGATTTTTGGTTTCTTAATCTTGCATTATCAACTTTTTAAACTCGACATACTGTACCACATAATATTTAACGGATACTGTTACAATGGATACTCAGGTACCAAAGGTTACTAAACATTTTTAACCACTGTTATTCTGTTTCATGAATGTTTGTTATTAGTGAAAAGTATATGCCTAAAAAGCAGTTATAAAAATTTTCACTTTTTAATGTACAACCAGAATCTTAGGATTAGATTAAACTCATTTACACTATCTTGCCCTTCTTTTATCACAAAATTGGTGATAAGTACATAATACTATACAATGTTTGAAATTTATTTTAAAAAATCGTGTTTTTATTTATTTACAAAGTTTTTGAGTAAAAATACAAAACTTCCAAAAATATCGACAACTTAAATAGAATGCAGTAAAGTGGCGCCATCTATTCTTTCCATATTTTATCAGATGATATAAAATCTAATATTATACAATAATTTTAAATATTCTATAGTAGTATCCTTTAATAACCAACAATTTTGTGCAAAAAATAAAAAAAAAAGCAGTGAATGTTGGAATTTGAATTTTATAGATAGTAACAATGAATTATGGGAGTCCGGCCCTGACCTACATTGCGCAAATTCCGTGGGGCCAATCCCCCATTCCCGCTGCCCTGCACGCCTGGACAATTTTGTTCTACAGTATTGGGCTTCCACACACCTTTAAACTTCCTTGATGAAGCTACGTTCACTATATCGGGAATGTTTAACCAACGCAATACGCACAGCTGGGCAAGACAAAATCCCAGGAAATTTCAAGAGAGTAAATACCAAGGGAGGTGTTCTCTTCATGTCTGGTGTGGTGTCCTTAACAATAGAATTGTCGGGCCAATATTCTATGAGGGATCCTTAACTGGAGAAAGATATCCAATCTTCTTGAAAACGATATTGAGGACATTTATTTATTAATTATTGAATTTACATCCATTCCTTCTAAATAATTCGATTCTATAGAATTCTAGATTCTATAAAATATGAACGACTTTTTTAAAGGTGGGACAAATAATTACAGAACGTCCAAATAGAATAAATTTAAAGAAGGCAAGCATACTCATATTTTTAAATTCATATGGAAACATTTAACTTTTTTGTAAGTACTTAGAATTTCCGTTTTTTGCTATTTTTTTGTATTTTAAATCAATTATTTTTATGTTTTCATTTTTGCCAGCTTTTCTTTGTTTGGTTAATTTGTTTGGTTTTTGTTCCGCTTTTTTTCTCTATATTATGTTTATAAAAATAAATAAATAAAACAAAAATATTGGCATTTTAAGTCTTTTGTAATAATGTAATTTGTAATGTTATTATAAATTGTATTAATAACTTTTATCACATTTATTAGCTTCTACTATCAAATGAACCCAAGATAATACCCTATAAACCCCAATAATAACTATTTTGGGTTAAACAGTGACTTAAGTTCCCTTAAAAAGAAGCGGCAACTTATAAACCACCGTCACTGATATACCGGTGACTTAAAAATCGCCGTTAATCTCATCCCTAAGAGTTTCCAGCAAAAACATGTCTGCCACCCTGTACATCCGACAACTCTTGTTTTCTAACAGATAAATGATAAACCTTCTATTTCTTTTATAAAAATTATAGAGCTTTTGTTATATGATTTTTTTAAATTAAATTTTGCATAGTGTTTATGATTATTAGGACTTAGAATAGGTCCGCAATCGATCAGAAACACTTTACTAAGTCATTTCAAGTTTGGAAAAAGTGGACATAAGCTACTTCTGTTTTAAAGAGACAAATTTGCTTATACAGTGAACCCGCGGTAATCCGAACCCTGTCTAATCCGGCGCCCCCTGTAATCCGACACGCCTATGACTGTTAATTATACCTAAAAATTTCGGCAAATCTTCACTTATGCATGATTGAACAGGTATTGTACATAATTATGTAGTATAATTCGTTAGTTAAATAGATTCTTTGATTTTTAATTTGTCGGATTACAAGGTATTCTATAATAACAGTCCGGACTCTATAGGGGCTTTGGCAGTACTCTATAATCCGACAAATTCGATAGTCCGACATCGCCCTGTAAAACGTTTGTCGGATTACCGCGGGTCCACTGTAAGCAGTCTCATTAGTTTCGCTTTTTCTTAAATTCGTTGACAAAAGTAGAAATAAGTATTTAAATCTTAATATCACGTTTCTTACCTCTGGTAACTCATCAGGAACCTTGCCCATCCACGTCAAAGACAAATGGGACAATCACTTTTCGCATTAACAGTTCTTTCAAAATGTAGATGCATAGTTGGAAATAATATACAGTACGGACAAATTTTCATTAAACTTGTATAAAATATAAATTAGATTTACAATAGGGTTTAGTCTAGGTACAAAGTTTCTTCTGCTGGTTTATTAAACTTTAAAGTGAGTTAGAAAAAAAAAACTTTAAAGACAGTAAATTACTAAATTTTTTTTTTATTTGCAAATTTATTCAACAGTTTGAAGAATAGTTTAAATAAATATACAGGGTATCCAGAAAATGCATGTAGAAAAATTTTATGACAGACTTCTGGACTTAAAATTAGTCGATTTAAACCAACTGAGCTATATCAAAATTTGATTCCTTTAGCCGGAAGAGGGCGTCCAAAATTTTTAGAAATATTAAAATCAATTAACACATTTCTAAGAAGTTTAAACTAAGTTCCAAAACCCCTTTAATATTTTTAAAAAAGGCCCCGGGTCAAGATTTCAGCTCCGAATTTTTTATATATGCACGAATTTATTTGAAATTTTGATACATGGATGGTCGAAAAGCAAAATCTATATAGTGCCGATCTGCGCAACCACCCCTGGGGTGGATACCACTCCTTCTCGATGGTGGACAATTTTTTACCCAAAATACCCTCAGCAATCGATAGATGAGCAAATTTGAAGTAAAAAATGTCATGTCAAGCTTTTTCGCCAGATCAATGGTTTTTGAATTATTCGCAATTAAAAAGTGCGATTTTTCTTTAAAAAAAAATTTTTTTTTTTACTGATTAAGTACTTTAACCCAAATAAGGGGAAAAAGGGGGCATTTTTAAAAAAAACCCCCTAGAATATGTGTAGAATATAAAAGGGGATATGGTGTAAAATAGTTAAAACTAAAAAAAATCACAATAAAACTAATGTCATTTCATTCAAAATCAAAATTAAACTTATTCCTTGCACCAATTACTTTATTTGTATATTATTTATGACATCTAAAAGTTTAACTGATTAGAGATACACAGTTTTGAAAAAAATGAGCTTAAATTATATGTTTTTTTTTTTTGTGATTTTTCAAAAAAATATATTTTTCTCATTTTAACTCCAAAACCATAAGAGATACGAAAAAAACTAAAAAGTAGAAAAATGTAGCATTTTTTATGAGGATTACTTTATTTTTTTATTTTTTCTTTGTGGCATAAAAATTGACGGAGTTATAACCGATTTAACCTTTCACTATAGTGCGAGGACTGCTTTTCCGCAGCCCTTTGACCCTTTACCTATAAAATGGGAAGGGTCTTAAGCCCTTCTAACATACATAGGCTTGTAGCCCTGAAAATTACCTTTAAAATAATTTTTTGTACGATGTGATAGCTTTAAAATTAACAAAGTTACACAAAAAATAAGATTTTAATTTTTTTTTTTAAGTCAATTTTAAAGTAAAAAAATTTTCAAATTTTGGCGCACTGATTTTTTCTGTTGACACTAGGTTGTCTGTAGGTACATTTGAGACCTACGATGTATGTATATACACTGTTTAAAGAATAAACTTTAGAACCAACAAAATTTAAAATCAAAACATCAGTAGTCATTAAAAAATATTTTTTTATTTTATTTTTTTCAAAGGGGGGTTCTTAAGGGTTGCTAGGTGTAGACAATGAAAAAATTTTTTCAAGAGAATAATAAACTGTAATACTAAAATTACGCAAAATCTAAAAATTGGCAGTCATTAGATATTTTTTTAATTAATTTTCTGCAAAGGGGTAGTTTTTGGGGGTTGAAAAGTGGTAACTAATAATTTTATTAAAATTCTATAAATTTTTTCCAGTAAAACTACAATTGTAATGTTACAAATCGTTAAAAGATTTTTTTCTATATTATTTTCATCAAAAGGGCAGTTTTTAAAGATTCTTAAGGGTTGATATTTCAAAATACACCAATTTTATATTGTTCAATACGTTAAGTTATTTATCCTACATAAATAAAAGACATTTGAATCGAAAAAAAGCCTAAAAACCTATAAAATCTATTTTTTCGATAAGGGGTGGTTTTCACCCCTTAAAAACAATTTGCACACCTTGCAACTATATAGATTTTGATATGGAGGGTAAGCTAAGCTTAATTTCAAATTTTCAAGAAAATCGGTGCATATATAAAAAATTCGAAGGCATGACACTATTTTGAGCTTGACTGCCTGGGCTAATAAGAATTTCGTGACAAGTCGAAAATTCTTTATGTAATTATAATATTTATTTAACTTTTTCAAAGGTCGCTTAAGGGACCGAAGGACCCTAATGAATTTGAGGGCCTCGATGCACTGCACCTCCTAGCCCTCCCATAGCTACACCACTGTGTAAGAGGTTTACGGGGTGTTTCAAAAAGCTATTAAACCATACAACTAAGAAAACTAGTGCCATTAAAAATGTATAATTTTAATTTTATTATTTATTGCAAAAGATATTTTATAAATTGTATTTTGTCACTTAAATTAGATTCTGAGCCTACAGGCCTGTCACATAATACATTTATTATAGAAGCCCTTTTAAAATTAAAATTTAAAAAAAAATGTGATGAAAAATGACAAAAAAACTGTTAGTACGTCACTAAAAGAAATTAATAATTTAAAGATTGGGGTAAATTGTTTACCTTAGTATACTTCAAACATATCCCCAATATTGAAATGTAATGGTAAAATGAAATTTTCAGTAAAATATTAAAAAAGCACTCTGAAATTTTGAATACAAGCTCCTCCAAAAGACGTAGATTTACTGTATGTTTAATTTTTACCTGTAGACACCTTTAAAAAACTTTTTGAAACACCCTTTATTTATGATTAAGGCACATTTTTAAGATAAAAATCTAATGTACTACTGGCCTATCTATATGTAACACTTTTCATTTAAAAAAAAACTCCGTTTCTTTCCCACTTTCACCAACTTCTTCGAATTTTAACATAGACTTTCACTTGTATTTCCGAAACCATTTTTCCTGGTTATTTTTTACACCCTTTGTCAATCGATTCAAATCATTTCGGACGATTTTCACTATTTTCCGCGTTTCGGGATTTCGAGGTGCACGTATCGAGATCTGGGGCATATTGATTTTCCATTTTCAGAGGAAAATTCGAAGAGGTTGTGGATTTCCCGCGGTGGCGCAAATTCTTGTGCGGTTGAGCGCATACGCGGACATTTTCCCGACACGAAAACGAGGGTTTTCAGGAAAAGTCATGACTTCGCCGCTGACGGTGGAAAATCTGTTTGAATATACATTTATGCAAATTTGTTGGATAATAAGTTTCCTGTATTAAAGTTATGTTTTGGGAATGTTAAATATGTAGCTTTTCTTACATAAAGGGTAATTTGGGTAGCAATCCAAGTAGTGTGTCAGTTAATACGATAAGAGCTTTAACATACATAATAATAATACATAACAAAAAGCATTTTAGTTGAAAGTCTTCCAGAACAGCTTTAATTTTATTATTTTTTTTTAATAATTTTGATTTTCTATATTATTTAAAATCAAAAACCTTTTGGAGGGAGCAAACAAATATTTATATTGTTTAAACAATATTTATGATATTTCAATGGATTTTTTTTTAAATCGCTGTAACTTTTTAAATATTATTTTTCGTATTTTTTACACGGCATCTTTTTTGTAGATAATTTAATTTTCTACTAAATTAGTTTTATCATAATTTCTCGTATTTTTCATAGTTTCCGAGATATCGTGAACTTCAACTTTCTGTGTGCAGAAATTACTCCCTTTCCGGACTGTAATAATTGCTTATAAGATATTTTTAATATACTAGTGACATATAATGAACATATACATAACAAAATTAGAAATTTATGTATTTATTTAGGACTAGATGAAAAGCCTGTCTCCGCCAGGCGAGAGACAATATTAAGTAGCCTCTGTCTCCGTAAGACGCCTTCCGTACGGCTAACACTTTTTTGCTCCTATTTTTGTCCCGGGGGCGAAATTCAAAAAACGGGCTTCGTTAGGTTCTAGCCACTGCTAAAGACTACCACTGTGCCAAATTTCATTATTTTAGCTTAAGCCATAACTTCAGAATCACGTGGACAGACAAATAATATATATCCTACCTACAATAAATATATCCACATTAAAATTATATATATATATATATATATATATATATATATATATATATATATATATATATATATATATTTTAATATATTAAATAACTCGATATTAGATATTTAAGAAAATATGATTCAATTTAAATACCTAAATGAAATTTCATGAAGTGTTATTTACCATAATTTTTTAAATATTTTATTAAATGTTAAAAATTTTCTGCTTTACTCACAGATAGAAAAAATAGGAAATTTAATTTTCATTTATATTTTGCGTATCGGAGTTTATTTTCTTCAAATGGTGGGTGGTTATCGCAGTTACTTCCACTGCAAACAATGCAAGCGGGTGAGCAATGAGGGCCCCTTTTTCTGCAGCCACGTATATTGCATTAACGTAAAAGTGTTCTTTCGTTACTGAGAAAGTATTTCTATCAATCGCCCCCTCCACGATCACAAAGGGTATTTTTCACCCTCAAATTTGAAATTAGCACCCGCTAAAACCCTCGAGATCCATTTTTTAAGCCATTCCTAGATATTTAAATTTCACCTTTCCTTGCACCCCTCACACAGCACCCTCCACGAGCACAGGGGGTAATTTTCATCCTCGAATTCAGAATCAGCGCCTGCAAAAACCCCCGAGAGGCATTTTTCCAGCCATTCCGAGAAATTTAAATTGTACCTTCCCCTCTCGCACCACTGCGCCCGCCTCCAGGAGCGCGGGGGGTATTTTTCAACCTCGAATTAGGAATCAGCACCCGCAAAACCTCCAAGAGGCATTTTTCCAGCCATTCTAAAAACCTTGAATTCCACGTGAGTCTCCAGGCGGCCGGAAGTCCCTCTCCCGGGGGGTTAGATGAATTTGGTATGTGCATATTCGAAATCAGCGCCCCCAAAACCCCCGAGTATCAATTTTCGCGGCGCTTCGTACATTTTGGCAGGTTTTCCGTATGCGATGCACTTCATGCACCCGCGATGCATTTCCGCCTCTTCCGGAACATAAAAAAGGCGGAACTTTTTTCTTACGGTCGTTCTGAAGAAGATGCAAAAACCGCCTTCAAATCGGACCTTGACGAGAAAATTTATTTATTTTTTTTAGATTGCCTGGTCTAATAGTCCTTGGGTTTTTGAAAGATTCCTTATGAGTCGCCATATTTTACTTTCACCTAGTAACACGCAGTCTTGTGTCCTTCTTTAAAGTGTATGTTATTTAAATTAAGCTATCCTTTAATCTGCTCCGTTCTAAATACATCAAATTAAGGGATAAACAATTATGCATTACAAAGAAACAACCACAATTAAGAAAAAAGGGCCAATAAAACGTATTATTTTTGTTACTTGGTTACTAATAAATGTCTATAGATTACAGTAATGAGTTATAATGCGAAATAAATTTCTTATACCAAAAATATTTTAATTTTAACTATCGAAAAATCCAAACTAAATTTTTTAGTGATTTTCAAACTTTTTTTTAGAGCATTAAAACTAATTTTTTGAACTGTATTTCTTTACGTGAAAGATACATGTCTCATTTATGTAAATATAAGGATCCTTATTTATTTTGGCAAGTTTTGGTGTCTTGTAGTCTGAAGGACAGTAACGTTCTTATGGAGATTTACCATGGCGTAACGGCCACCTTAAAGTTTTAACTTTTGATTCCAGCTTCAATGGCCCAACAATAACTTTAGCTATAATTTTAAAAATAATTCAAATTTCGAAAAATTCTTTTAAGAAGATATTCTTGGATATCCAACCTACCGAAAAATATAAAAAAGTCGTTTTTTTTGACTTTTAAGACTAGAATACCCTTTTAAATATAGTATACTCAGTATGCTCTTTGAATATTGACTATGCGCTGATCATGTATTGATAGGTTTTACAATATGACTTAATTAAACAAAAAATAGACCTATAAAGTGCAAAAAAGTGCTTGGAATAATTATACTCAATAGGCCATCTAATCGATATAAACGCGATAAATAACCTTTCGAAAGCTACTAAGATACACAATTGTTCCAAAACACTAGTTATTTTAACGAAAGCCATGGTCGAGCTTGGCCCTTAGGCTGACAGACAGACAGACACACACGTATGCCGATAATTTTCCGCCATATTTTGTTTTTATAAATTTTGTTTGGTTTGGATGGCATACTCAGTTCCAAGATGGCTATTTTTTGCACTTTATAGGTGTTTTTTAGAATCATAAAAACTATTTTTATAAACATGACACTTACCGAATTTATGATGTCCATGTCAGTTAATTTAATCTTTTCACCCATTAAGGTACTGAAACCAAAGAAAAATATATGAGGCTCATCATAATATTTTTAAAAATAAAATAAATAATTTTTTTTTAATTCGGCGACATTTTCAAAGTTATACACACTATTTTTATTTATTTCTTAAGAAACATAGTTACACGTACCTTTATTTCGCATTATCCAAGGCCTCAGCAACTGTTTCGGCCTTCCTTTGCCATCATCAGTGTTGTACGGTCTCTAAGGACAACAACAGACAGCCACCTACTCGTTATATGTCTTACTCCAAGCTGAAACGTAAGCAGCTGCCAAGAAGACACTAAGGCTTTGAAATATTTGCAATTTTAAATTTTAATTAAATCTTCATTAGAAATGAATTTGTAACTTTAATAGAGAGTTTTCGAAGCCTCTTGAGTATTCTTAATTTAAAGTTATAGTGTAGAATATATTTATATTATAGTTATTATAACCTAAAAACATTTATCAATTAGTAAATTTAAGAAACTAAAATACCCTGAAATAAAACATAAATTAAAACATTTAAAAAACTAATGGACCCTGAAAAAAAAATAAAACGCTCTAAAAAAACACAAATATTTATTAGTACGTAAAAGACTAAAAAAACTTTAAAAATAACAGATTAATTAGAACTAGTAAAAAAATAAAATACCCTAACAAACTTATTAATTCGTGCGTTTTAACAGCTGAAATAACCTAAAAAAAAACACTAATTAGTACATTTAAAAAACTAAAGTATCCTGAAAAAATGGAATATCTAGTAAATTAAAAAAAATAATTAAAACACTCTAAAAAACGAATTAAGAACTAAAATAACCTGAAAAAAACCGTAATTAGTGCATTTAAAATACTAATTTCTCCTGAAAAAATGAAATATCTAGTACATTAAAAGAATAATTAAAACATCCTGAAAAAAAACTAATTAAGAACTAACATAACCTGAAAAAAAAACAGTAATTAGTACATTTAAAATACTAATGTCTCCTAAAAATATAACATCAAGTACATTAAAAAAATAATTAAAACAGTTAAAAAAAGAGTAGGAGCTAAAATATCCTGAAAAAACAAACAATAATTTGTATATTTAAAATACTAATGTATCGTGAAAAAATGGCATATTTAGTACATTAAACAAATAATTAAATCACCCTAAAACCAGACTAAAAGCTAAAAATAACCTGAAAAAAACAGTAATTAGTACAAGTAAAACATTAAAGTACTATATAAAAACTTATTAAGTGCCTAAACACCTGCAAAAAAAAACAGTAATTAGTACATTTAAAAAACGAATATATCCTAAAAAAATGAAACGTCTAGTAGATAAAAAATAAATAAAACAACCTGAAAAAAAACAGATTAATTAGCACATGTGAAAAATCAATATACTCTAAAAACATATTATTAGTGCGTTTGAAAAGCTAAAATAACCTGAAAAAAAACAATAATTAGAACATTTATAAAACAAAAGGAGTAAAAAAGCTAGTATATTAAAATAAAAAAAAACAAATCCCAAAATTACAGATTAATTGGTACATTTTAAAAACTCATATACCCTAAAAAAAATTATAGCTTTAAAAAATTAATACAATGCCTTAAAAACAGATTTATAATTGCATGTAAAAATGTAAATAGTATGGCCTGAAAACAAAAAGAAATTAATTAGTACAAGTAAAAAAGTTAGGTATCTCAAAAAAACTAGAGATTATATTGTACACTTCAACATCAAGCTAAATATTTTTTATTATTAAAAACTTTTAATATTCTTAATCAAAAACATAACTTTTGCTTCTTACATTTATAAAAAAAATGTTTCTAGCCAGATTTCCAATAATATCATGAATTATCAATGTACACACTGCTTTAGATATTAAAAGAAGCAATTGCATTTATAATACTTTTTGTAAGATTATTTCAAGAGGTCCCTTACACAGTCGAGTTGTAACAAAAGTGCCATATCTGCATTGACTTAATCCATCTACATTAAGAAAAAATTGTGGCGTCTGCGACGCTTTTTTTTAGTGTTTGTGGTTTGACGATTAAAATAACATAAACCAGGAATGTATATACTGCCGCCTACATTAATAAAGAAATATGTCTGCAATGGTTTTTTGTGCGATTATTTCGTTCTTCGAAATAACATGGGACTAAATATTAATATTTGGCTATTCACATGCATATTAAAGAAGTTGTGGCCTCTGCAACGCTTTTTTGTTTTCTAACTAGACTTCTGAAATAATAATTACTGACGCTAATCGATAGTTAGGTATCAAAAAAAAAATTATTTGTCGGCAATAACACGAAATATAATTGAAATACAACTACTTATGTAGACAGTAATATAGCAAATAATATAAGCTATTTTTAAAAAAATATATATTTTGCACCTGCGATAATTTTTTGGCTATATATTCAGCTCCGCATAATAACGATTTTTTTTCAA
>JAHBCN010007528.1:0-43033 GCA_019359885.1 Listronotus oregonensis | reverse complement strand
GATCTGAACTAGGGAGAGGGACAGAGCAAAAAAGCACAATGATGTTTTTTTCTTTTTTGATTAGCTACTGAACTCATTATAAGAAGCAATTTTTTATTGTAATAACAGTCATCTTCGATTTGTAGCAGAATCATCTGAAACTTTTTTTCGAATTGCTCCCGATTTGCTCTTACTAAATCTTGATATAAACTCATCAAACACATTATCGTCAACCTTTTCTCTCCCATAATGCTTCTTCAACCAAGTTTTTACTCTTCAAATTGTACCAAATGTTCATTCCACAGGAGCCGTTGTATATGAGATCGTGATTAAACTCAATAGTGAATTCAATGGAACCGGGAGGAGCGGGGAAACCGGTGATACCTATATAGGCATAGCTAGTACGTATATGGGCAATTATAACCTGTGTGCTGGGCACGGGACTAGTCGGGTACTCTCTTCTACATAGCATATCTACGCTCAGCAGATAAATAATTAGTACATAATATTAGTGGATTTTCCGGTGGTTATTCACCATCTATAAATGATATTAAACACTTAATATTGAAGAAAGTAGAAAATTGATTTAAAAATAATATTTATTACCAAAATTTCATAAAAACATAATGAACAAATACTAAATTTTAAGACATAATTTGTGTACTTATTTTACTCAACCTATTGTATTGAAAAAAAATAGGTTGGGAGCAAAACGTCCAAAAATTATGCATAATAAATATCCAGAATCATTCTTCTTCTTGTCTGGGAGCCGTCTTGATTCACTACCGGAGGCAGCGCAGCCTTATGGACTTTTTGTCCTAATCTACCATTATCTTTATACCCCCCCCATTATCTCGTTCCTTCTACGTTTGTATAACCCGAGACTGGTTGGAGTGGTTTTGATATATTCCGGTTGACCAAATAAGCCGTCTTTTGGATTCAATGCTTCACATTCGACATGATATGGTGGTTGTTTTCCCCGTCCAATTCTGCAACTTGGGTCCCCATTGTATGAGCCATCTTTGTGGGTTTCCTCTTGGTTATCGTGCCCTGTGTAACCTTACTGTTGGAAGTATTTTCCACTTTGTCTGAGTAGTTCTTCCTTGTTCTTTTAAATGGGCATCTTGAAGCTTTTTCCATGTCTAATTCCAGGTTTATATCCTCGGTTTGTTGCGGAAGGGCCGTTAGGTATGGCTGCGCCCTTGCCGACTTAAATTTGCGCCCCTTCCACACCGAAAGATTTGAGGAGTATGGAAATTCCCTCAATAAAAACGGAGAGTCCGGGGGTTTTTCCCCAAAAATTTTACAAAATGCAAGTGCAAAGTTGTGTAGGTTTAATTCTTTTCCATCCGAGAATTTCGTTTTTTTAAAATACCAATTTTGTGGTTGTGGTGAAGTTTGTTTAAACCATATTTTCTTGGTATAAAAAATTGCTCACTATTTAAAAAAAGTATTTAATAAAACAACTATTTGTATCGGGGAAAAATGTACTATGTAACATGTAACTAACTATACATCCTTATTTGCAGATGATTAAATCAAGAATAAATTTTCTCTACAAAAAATTGTAGTAACAAAAATACTGTGGAATAAAGGCCTACTAAAACGTAACATTTATACTTTAATAAATTAAATAATATGCAACAAAAAAATTAAAAACTTTATTACATGTATTTATGTAAATAAACTATTTGAAAAGTTAATTCCGCTGTAGGTATCAGGATAAATTGATATATATATATATATATATATATATATATATATATATATATATATATATATATATATATAATATATTATATATATATATATATATATATATATATATATATATATATATATATATATATATATATATATATATATATATATATATATATATATATTATATATATTTGATTGGTAATTCAAATCTTTTCAGTCTTTTTTAAAAAAATTAAATTAGGTATCTAAGTTGAAAATTTGCTATTAAATCGTTTTGTTGTAATTTATTTATTTGATTTATTTTATTAATAAATAATAATAGTAATAGTAAGACTACGGTACTAGTTCTTTGTAGGACCCCTTTGAGCTTGCCACTAGAGGTTCATGGATTTTTGCAACGAAGTCTTTTGGGTCGCTGATCACGAAAAAAATGGTTTTAGAGGCCAAAAGTGGTCCAAATTGTTTTATTTACAGTTTTTTGTAATTTTCCCTTACCAATCATTATTTTATGGAAATATAGATCAAACAAAAGTTGTAAAGAATTTAATAACGAACATTTTCCATTTTTTTTCTGTGACTTTTCCGTACGTCGAGTCATCGACTGGAAGATGTTCATTCGCGGCCACTTTCCAACCTCTTTTGCTTTTTTTATCGATTATATCGCGATTTCCGCCTATTTCTAAAAAATAACTAACAAAAAAATTGTACATAATTTAGTTGGCAGTTTTTGACGTATTTTTCCCAATTGAACCCTTTAAGTACAAGAATCATTCAAAGCACGACAATACTGACAATGGAAAAAAATTCATGGCCGATTTTGCGCCCCCCAGGTTGTTGCCTTGGCGGGGCCCATTTGCCACCGCCTAAATAGGATCCACCCCTGGTTTGTTCGTGCTGTGGTTTTGGTCACCCGAGGGGGTTCTGGTCCAAAGATGGTGGGATGATTCCGTCTTGCAAGCTTATTCGCTTTTGTTGCCTTCTATTCCCGAATGTCCTAAATCCACAAGAGAGTTACCTCTTGCGTCTCCAGGACTTCCAGTTTTTTGGATTACCATTCAGCTTGGACGTTACCCTGGGTTTACAGGCCCCCAATGACGCTTGCTGGAGGAGATCGGGTTGTTTTTATATGCCCTCCTCTTATTTTCTTTTGCACAGTACAGTAAAGCATATAGTTCCGTTTATCCAGAATCCTTACACAATATTATGCAGTATTAGTATATATTTTGTTACTGTAACCACATTTTTAAGAGTGTTTTCATCATAGGCCTGTTAAGTTCTTGTTAAATGAACCTGATATTTTAAATTTAAGAATAAAAAATATATGCAGGTATAAAATAATTTAAAAATGGCAAAATAAACGCTTTCCAACGACCCTTTATAATTTAAATCCTACATTTTAATAATCTATAAGCTTATTCAAAGAATTTAAACTATATATGTATAGAATAACGAAGAAAGACTAAAGAAAAAGAAACAGTGGGCCAACCGAATGACAAACTATAACTGTGGATCCGACAAGCGGCGGACTGAGCAAAACTGCCTCGGGGAGCGGCGGCGGAGGAAGCAAAAAAGTCACAAGGGGTGGTTAGAGGGTGAAACGCGAACCCAGCAGGGAATTGTTTTTGTTTCTTTCTTTGGGTTGATATATCGATTGGAGGAAAATAAATTTTCAGGACATTTTATAACAAATGTCACATATATCACACAAAAATATTTTTGGCGCATCCTTGTTGGGTGTCATTTAGGAGGTTTTAAGATTTGTAATAAGATAGGTTTTGCTTTACCATCTTACGTAAAATTAATATGGTAACGGTTTTTTGTTCCCAGTCCTGATGAAAAGTGAGTTGAAATGACACAAATTTTATTGTTAAAAACATGTACATTTGTTTATTTTGTTACATACTTAATAATCTAATTAATCCGCAAAACTATTAAAAACCTATCCTATAAGATTTTTTTTAACAGTTTTGAAGAAATTGGTCTTTGCGTCGATTTTGCATGATCAAGATAAAATTAAAAAAATTATCGTCAGTGATTCTTTTACCTGTCAAATTTATTTTTTTCCCAAAAGTTCTAGAAGGGGGTTTTTCAAAAAATTAAAGAAAGTTGAAAGAAAAAGTTCTTCAAACAAAATTTTTCCCATACAAATATTTGGAGATTTAAAAAGAAAGAAGATCAACCTCCGGGAGTAGGTTTCACAGTCTGGAAGCCGGGGATGGCAAAACAGGATGTTCGGGCCTCTCAAATTAAACTGTAAGAGGGCAAGTTGCCCTGTTGGAAGCTCCATAAAATAATTATGAATTTTTCGGTCAAAAACGAAATATATCTGTAAAAAAGGTACTCCCTGGAGAAAAGGAAACTTTCCTGTGGTAGAATCATTGTTAAGGAACAGCCCTTCTTTGAATGGATTTAAAATGTAAGAAAGAAAGAGAAAATATTTTAAGATGGAGAACATGCAGAGTAATAGATCAGAAAAGAAGAATTATTATTTCGCCCAACGAGGAGTCCAAGTTTTTTGAAGATTTAACATGGAATTAGATTTTTGCCACTTAAAGTTATTCTTAAAATAACTCCATTGGTTAAAGCACCATTGTTCTGGCAACAACAAGGGGTAGAGGTTAAAAGAAAAATTTTCGAGATTAAAACTGGACCAATTTTTGCGCCCAATCAATTTATTACCTTTTTGAGTCCGTAATAAAGTCTGAAACCCCGGATTGTTTCCATATTAGGCAAAGGGTGGTTAAGAAATTAAAATCAAGTGGGATACACGTCAGTTGAATGGGACTGATTTAAACGAGAAAAGTCATTGACGAAGAAGAAATAGAATTGGTGACAACGACCCGGGCACCCCGCATTAATTTGTAAAAGTTGTGGTTGGGTGGTGTTATCGGTCAGAGATACCCCGGATCACGAGCTTCTTGAAGTGGATAATGAAAATGCTTTATAATCCAGACGAAAAAAGAAAAGACAAATTTATTCATAATGACACTTTTTTTTCCCAGAATTATAATAAAATCATATAAAGGGGAAAAAGGAAGAAGATAAATTGGACTGATCGGCAACATTTAGGGTCCATTTGACCGTGGCGTAGGTTTTGTTGAGTTTGATTGATAAAATTTATTAAAAATATTATTTTTAAATGTTCTAATTATTGATCCTTTTAATTTTAGTTTAAAAAATATTAATTAGAACATAAAATATTATAAAATATTTTATTCTAAAAAAAAAAAAAAATTTTTGGAATTTTATTTAAACAAAATTCTTTTCCTATAAATTTAGAATGGGAAAATTAATAAAAAAGACAAAAACTGGGGATACTTTTTTTAATATCAAAAAATAAATAAAAAATATTAGATATAAGCAAAAAAAAAATTATCTACTTATTCCAAGATAATATACAGTGTCAACCATAAAGTCCGACAAATGGAAAATTTTTCCCCAAAATTCGGGTAATTTTTTTTGCCCAAAGTTTTGTTTGAAAAATAATGCCAAAACTGTATACGGGGACAGATTCGAGTGCATGCATGGGGATCTGGATACCAAGAATAAAGTCTTAAATTATAAGTTGTTATTTAGTAACTAACCATATCCACTTTATAAAGTTAATAATTCATACTTTGGAGATATTCGAAAAAACAAATTTTATTTTTCATCCCTGTTAATTAAATTAAAAATAAAATGAAAACCTTTAGAAAATTTTTGATTTTGTAAACCATATTAATTAATACCCTTTTACTTTCCAGGAGTCCAAGTAAAGTGGAGTAGGCAAAAAAATACAGTTATATTAATTAAGTTAAAAATGAATAGGTCAAAAAGATGTACTTTTTTAAACATAAAAGTCAAACATTATTAGATAGACCACAAAAAAAATGATGTTTTTTTAAACAAAAACCAAAGTTTGAAGATTCTAAAATACAAAACAACGTTAACAATAATTTGAATGTATTAGTTTCATAATAATTACCTTCCATCAAAGATTGATTGTCAAATATATGAAAATTTTTGGGATGGCTCCAAGCCTTAAATATTTCTATTGTTTGCCTTAATCAAAATTCCTGTGGATCAAATGGCTGAGATAGCACAGGGTGCTTTGGAAAGTTGTCCCTCTTCAATTCCCACAAGAGAAAACCAAATGTTTCTTGTTATTGACTGAGGAAACCTAAAAATATTAGGACCCTTTTTGTATAATGTATAATTTTTCCCCAAAATAAAACCACTCACAAACTAATAAATTAAATATTCTAATAAAAATAATAAAACAAGAAATGCATAAATAACCTTTGGTCAGATACTTTCCTTCAGGCTATTGTAAACAGCCACAACTTGGTTAAAAACGCCAGCAAACAGAACCAACACCATGAAAGACACATCTTGTAAATAGTCCAATTTTTTAAAAACACATTCCACCATTTTAGAGAATATAAGTTTGTTAGTTTTAAAGATATTTTAATAAAAACACCCAAAACATTAAAAACCAGGGAACGTCAAATCACCAACGGTTCATTCCATTTACAACGGACCGGTTGTAAAATTCCCTACCCTGAAGCGGATTATATTCCGCCCGAAATTCCTTTGGGGAAACGTTTTAACCAAATAAAAATAAAAAAAATGGTTTATGAGAAAATTATCTTTACATTATTTATTTTTAAACCAAACTAAAACTGTTTATTTTTATGCCCTTTTTTATTATAAAAAGAACAAAGGCAATTTTATTTAGAAATGTTTAAATTCACTTCGTGGAAAGATTTTATCGATTTTAGTTACGCGTTATCCTTTTCCAATTCTGATAAGTTCGGTTTATCGGGGATTTGAAAACAAAAATTCGGCGCTTATTTAAAAAGTAGGCTTTTTCAAATTGGATTTAATGAAAAAAAGCAAATATTCTTTTCAATATCCCCGCATTTTTAGCGATATATTTGGGGAAAGTAAAAAGTTTTTACCAGAACTAACCATACCCATTAAACTTAGGGCTTTTGAATTTTCAAATTATCCCTAAAGGAGTTATTCAAAATTATTATATTTTTAATAAAGAATTTAATATTTTTAAAGTGTAATTATATATTCCCGGCTTTTTCTAATACATTGTTAAAATTTTTTTATAACTTCTACAAATATTTAGACAAACAAAGCCCTGTTCAGTCTCAGGTGTTCTGGTTGGGGGAAAGGCTGTTTATTTTCCCAATTATGGTTTTTCCAACAAGACCAGATGTTTCGAAACCGTTTTTGAATTTTTTTTGGTGGCTTGGATGCGTGGATTAAAAGTTTGGACGGTACAAAAGTACAAACTTGGATCGTTTGCGGATCATTCAGGACCCCAAATTAAAAGTTTTAATTTTTGCTTTATAAATTCCCTTTTTGCATTATTTTGTGATCGTTAGCAAAATCACCATAATATCAGGTTTTTCCAACAAGATCCAGACGTTTTGAAACCTTTTTGAATTGTTTTTTGGCTTGAATCGGGATTAAAATGTTTCGGACACAAAATTAAAAACGGATCCTTGCGGATCGTTTTCAAACGTCAAATTAAAAGCCCTTTTAAATTTTTTGTTTTAAAAATATAACCATTTTCATTATTATTTTTGTGATCAAAGTTAGCAAAATCAATAAATCGTCATCATCTTTGGTAATTAAATTCAAGATGGGCATAGGAGGTTTAAAAATTACTGGTAAAAGTTTAAAAAAAAAGAAAAAAGGAAATGATAAAGCAAATGCGTTAGTCCTTATATAAATATAAAAGACGAAAATAAACAGTGTTAAAAATCAAAAATCCAGTGCCAAGATGTGAAACAACCCAAACAGTTTTCAATTTCCATGACGGAATTATTCTGAAAGTAACATAAACGATCCCAAGTTTTGTTGGTATACAAACAGGATCGGGATTATCACGTCTGTGGAACGCCTTTAACACTGCGCGAGGTGATCGTTCGGGACGGTTTTTCGACGTGGGAACCGGAAGTTTAAAAGTGTTGGAAGCCCAAACATGAACAAAATCCAGGGGCAGGGCAGCGGGGGGGGGCCTCGCGGGGCAAAATAGTAGGTAAAAGGGACTTCCTAATTTTTTTGTTATATCAAAAGTTGAATCACAAATGCATTATTTTTTTTTCCGTGTTTTCGATTTTTACAAAATTGTTTTATTAAAGATATACCAAGAATATTTAAAATTTTTGTAATATTGATTTTATTCACTGATATAATATGGAAAAAGCCTTCATTTAAATGGTGATATTTTTGGATTTTGAATTTTTTTCAAAAACTTTTTAAATAAAAACAAGATTTAAAAAAATTTAAATAAAGATAGTTTCATTACTTATCAAAGGATAAAAGAAGGGAAGATAGTTAAATGAGTTTAACTAACTAAATTCTGGTTTAATTAAAAAGTAAAAAATTTTAACCTTTTTTTAGGCATATCTTTTCACTAATAACAAACATTCTGAGGAATAATAGTGGTTAAAAATGTTTAACAGATCCGTTAATATTATGTTCTTCAATATGTCGAGCTTAAAAATTTTATAACTAATTTAAGAAACCAAAAACTAATTTTTTTTAAACAAAACAGAAAAACAAAAAGGAACTTTAGATAAAATTTATTTCTTTCTTCAATTAGAACCTGTATTTTAAAATTTGCCTGGTCTGCCGTAATTAATAATTTTGATCCTTTAAAAGAATTACAAAAAAATGAAATAAAACCTAAATGTAAACCTTATTTTTTTTAAAACCACAGAAATAACAAAATTTGGAAACTCTAAAAGATAGTTAAGATTACCTTACTTTTTAGCTTTTTCATGAAACTTTCATTATTTTATTATTTATAATTGATATATTATTATTTTTTCGTTACCTAACGTTACGTCTCATAAGAAGCACCTGATTTAAATATAAGAAATACTTACCTAAAGTAAAAAATGCAGGTATGTTACCCTTAGATTTGCAAGACAAAACCATACAACCGCTAATCATTTTGTTACGATATTATAAGTACAAACAATAAAGACAAAATTAAAGTCACAATTTAATAAACACTAATAATCACTAAAATAAGGTTTTTATCAATCCAAAACTTCTGCAACCACAAAAATATAGGTACTCACATAAAGCAAAACAATCGGCGCAAGGGCCAAACCACACGAAAATGACGAATGATGAGACGACGACGTTGACGATATAGCGCGGATATGGGTAGTTCCAACAAGCCGCGCGCCCTTCACCAGAAACGTTAGACAACCTAAGACCATTAGGCTCTATAAAGTATAATGTGTTGCTAACACAACTGATTTATCAGTGTGTAGTGAACACATTAAATTATTTCGTGGAATTTTGTTATTGCGCAGAATCGGCGGGGCCAACTCTGACAGATATTTTCATACTGCGCTGGACATTTTTTGATCGAATGGGCCATAGCATTGGGCTTCCATACACGTTTAAACTTCCTTGGTTGGAACAAACCTTATATTTCAGACGTTAAAATGCGGGAACGTATTAAAAAGGACCTTAAATTATTACATTAAAATGTATTTTTTTAGCCGAGTCCCTGCATAATAAAGCGTTTCATGTGTTAACACTGTCAAGAAGCTCATGATCACGGGGTATCTCTAGACGCGAGTTGGTTAGTTTTTTTTTATCTTGGGACAGTCCACGAATGCTGATGCCTAAGAATTAACGTACCGTTTTGGTTATACAGTAACTGATAAAACTCGATTAGAAAACAATCTGGAGAGCTAAGAAAAAAGCTTACTTTAAATATGTCAGAAATAATGATCTGGGATTTCAAAGAAGCTTAATTGGCTGGATCCAGTTGTGTGGGACAAAAAAGATCTGCTGTGGATCTTTTGAATTAGAATCTGTACTCTCTGTTGTATAAAAGTTTTTGTTTTTCTAAATACATTAAGAGTTGATAATTTTTGAATTTATTCACTACTTTACAAATAATTGAAAGAGTAGGTACGAGTCTATAGTTAGAATGAAAAGTAATAGATCCTTTCTTGAGGTATTTGTTTATGTTCTTTACTGTTATTTTTAACAATATTTACAAAGTTTCTTAGCTTTGCTACTTTCTAAAACTTATTTTGGTAACTAAATGCATGCCAATCACCCTTTTAGTTTTAGGTTTAGTAAAAGTACTGGTTTTGTATGAGTAAAGTTTTTTTTTACGTAACATGTAGTATTTTTTTATTGTTTAAATTGGCCTTTTACTTTTTAAATAGCTCCAACCTAATCAGATAAAGCTTTCCTAATATATAATTGAATTTTTAATTTGAAACATTTATGAAATCGATATTTTTCCGATTCATGCAACAATAACATGGCAATTTATATTTAAATTTGCTACTTTAATATAAAATGTTCCACTTCATCTACTTTTAAAAATTCCAATTATGTGTAAACGCAAAATGCAATTATTTTGTCTTTTGCAACATTCTATATGACAAGCGAAAATAATCGATCTATTTGACAAAAACTTTGAAAAAATATAAACAAGGTTAAAATTGCAATTTAACCTACTGTGGAAATATATTATTATAGATATTGTTACTTAAATATATTTATATATTTTTTGCATATAAGCTACAACATAATAGGTAAACCAGGTGATCCGCCTAACACGAGATATAATTCATATACAATTTTTTAAATAAAAATTAGTACAAACAAACAATAAAACGTTGAACTAAGAATTGTGATATTTTATCTTGGGACAGTTCACGAAGGTATCAAGTCTTACTACTAACGTACCGTAGGTTCTTAAGTTAAGTAAGAGGCAGGTTATTAACACAAAAGTTGAAAATTTAAAAACTTAAAGACTTGGAGAAAAAGGAAATCCCTCTGCTGGCCGCAGGTTTCACAGGCTAGACACTCTAGGGACAAAAGAACGAATAAAGTAGGGCCTCTCTGGACAGAGTGTAAAAAATGCATAAGAGTGGCACTACGTTATCTTCAAAGTAGAAGGAATTATATTAGCTTATTCCTCGGAGCAAAAGCTATGGAGATATCTATAAAAGAGCGACAGATCCCCACAGCCTGTCGATGCGCCAAAGAAAAAGCTCTTCTTGGGATAAAAGCAAGACTGCTAAGAGTTCCCCATTCATGGAAACAATACTCCATTAGGTGGCTTTTAATTTTACCGCATTTTCCTTGAAGTCATCCTAATAACACTTCCATAGATCTTTCTGTACTTATTAAAATATGTAACGTAAAAAGCACTGTTGCAATACTTACGAATGGTGTGCAGACATCTAATATCTCTTTTTTTTTTATCTTGGGTCAGTCCACGAAGGCTGATGCCTAAGTACTAACGTACCGTGGGTGTCTTCAGTGTGGTGAGAGGGAGTTTGTTCACACGGGACTTAAATTTTTGAAGATTGGGAGGAGAAGGAAAAACCTGCGGGCAGCAGGTTCCATAGTCTTGACACTCTTGGGATGAAGGAACGAAGAAAGCGGGAAGTTCGGGGCCTCTCTAACTGAACTATAAAAGGAGTAGGTTGCACAGTTGCTCTGGGGAGCGCCGAAAGGAATAACTGGCCAATTCTTCGGCAGAACCTGAAAATACCTAAGAAGAGCAAGATCCCCCAGCCTACGGTGGGCAAAAGAGGGAAGCCTTTCGGCTGGATCAAATAAGACGAAGGTTTTCTTGAATGGAGAAAATGTGGTTGTGGGGAGCCATTCCCGACATGCGAAAAATTCAAAGAGGGTCTGATTTGGGATAATACAGAGGACAGATTAAAAGGAAGATTTTCTGGCTAAAAATCAACTTTTTGGGCCGAAGCTATGGATGAAAGGGCCAGTTGGAGGATTCTCAAAAGAACGCCCACAAGATTAAACGACCTGTCTGCAGACTTGGGCTCATATGTAAGGGATGAGATTGCAATTTTTCCACAGGAACTGACTGTTTTTCAGGCATTAAACTGAAAATTTTTTGGCGCCCCAACCAAAAAATTTGAGGTCTTGTAAAGAGATATCCATTGACCGCGTTTTTTCAAATCAAAATTCACGAGGCTTAAGAAATTGAATACTAGAGTGAAGGGTACTATCGTCAGCAAAGCTATGAATGGGATTGATTGAGGAAGAGAGAAGATCGTTAATGTAGAAGAAACAGCGGGGGCAGCACTGAGCCTAGGGCACACCAGCATTAATTTGGTAGAAGCTGGAGGAATGACCATCTACACTAACTGATATACGTCGATTAGAAAGGAAACTGGAAAGCCGAGACAAAGCTTAGGTGGAAGACCGTAAGAAGGAAGTTTGTTAAGAAGCCCAATCATGCCAGACCTGATCGAAAGCTCTGGATATGTCAAGAGCAACGATCTGGGATTCGCCAAGAAACTCAAGGGACTTGTTCCAGTTGTGTGGACAAAGGAAAAAGATCAGCTGTGGATCTACTGTGTCGGAATCCATATTGTCTATCATGTAAGATCTGATGTTTTTCCAGATACTTTAAGATTTGGGAATTAATGAATTTTTCCATTACTTTGCAAACAACTGAAAGAAGAGATATAGGTCTATAGTTAGAAGGGAGACTTTTGGATCCTTTTGGGACAGGTTGCACACGTGCAGCCCAACTCTGGGAAAATGCCCGGGTCCTAAGAGATTCAAAAGAGGCGAGTTAAGATGGGCCAAGCTCGGGAGCACATTTTTTTAAGACGATTGCTGGTATGCCATCCAGTACAGACGATTTTTTGGTATTAAGAGAAGAAAGAATACGCTTGATCTGTTTGACTTTAAAAATTATATCGGACTCTATCAGAGGTTCTTATCCTTTTAGTTACCCAATGTTTACGAAATTTTATTTTTAGCAATTCAAAATCTTTCGTTACTAACGTGGACTTGTGTGAAATAAATACTAATGTCGGACTCACAGTCCGCATATCTTTTTTTATTTAAAATTATCCAAAACCGTCTTGGTAGAAATATATTAAGATATTCAATGTAAGTATATTTACACATTTTCAAGGTAATATATTGAAATCCAAGAGTCAAGAAAATCTTTAATAAAAAATAAAGATTAAAATCCTGTTTACAATTTTTAAATTATAAAAATCACATAAATCGAAAACATATAAAACATACCATTATCAAAAACAAATACAGAACGTCTAACAAACTTTTAACATATATAAAAAATAATTACGTTTCGAAAAACAAACATAAAATTTTTAAACTAAACTCTAACACTGACTAAAATAATATCGTCAATCTTCGTCACTTTCATCAGCCAAGCAGTCACTACACATGTATTCCAAGATGTTGTTTGGGTCATCAATATCTTGCTTATCATCCATGTTGTTATTTTGAATTTCTTCAACATCATCCTGCAAACTCGAGTCATTGTCACATGGCTCATCATCAGTTTCAACATTTTCATCAAAGAGTTGGCGAAGATATTGTTGTTCCCTTTCGTAATTCATATTAACCACTTTAATTGAATATTAAGGTTTATTAATTTGCCAAAAGCAGAATTTAATTAAAAATTATACCTTAAAAAAATTACCATAAACACTAACGTGCAGAGTGAGAGTCCGCATAAGAGCCTAACTTCAACACAAGGCACCCTACTCTGTTTACTACTTAACACTAACTTGGAGCCCCCAACCACAACAGCTACTTAGTGTCCCAAATTGGTGGGGAATGTATGGGGATCTTGGAAACCAGATAGATTGGTTAAATGGGGAAAGTTTTGACATTATGGTTAAGCCATCCCGTTTATCTACATGGTTTATCTATTTGTGTTTTTGAGAAATTTGAAAAACCTAAAACATGCATTTTCGAAAATCGATATTTTTTTATGTAAAATTTCCCATCTGTAAAAACCTTTAAAGCAACTTTTTTTGTAGAATATGACCGAGTAGTCAATTTTAATTTTACGTTTCGGGTTTTTAGAATTATCATCAACTTTATTTTTCATGCGACCCATATTGGATTTTTAGCAGCCAAATAGTGCTTTTTTCTGATTTCAATAATGTATAACATGTTATAATTTAAGAGATTATAACCTCATTTATTTCAAAACAAATATTTTCTTAGTTGTCTTGATTCCGGCGAACGTCATTTTTTTTTGTAAAGAATAAAATATTAGTAATTGGCAAAATAGATAAGCTGAACAGATATTTTAAAATGGTTCGCGAACATAGCTATAACGTTAATACTGTTACAACAAAACTACACGTAAAAGTTAATTGAAACAAGTGAAAACAAAAACAATGAAAAGTGGCTAAACTAATATTCCTACTAAAATGAAAATGTAAAATAACGACCTAAAATTCAAAATATTGTCCATATTTCGCAACATATTAACGATGTTTTTTAAATAGTCCTAACTACCCTATAAATGGTTGACTTAGGTATGTGGAATTCTCTATCAACATCCCTGGCTGAAGATGTTGGATTTTCTTTAAAATGTTGGTTAACTTCTTAAGTCGTGGTTTTTTAAAACTTCCGAATTTAAGGAATTTGTAACCAGTTTTTCGAAAGATGTTAGTTTAGGATGTTGTTGCAGGAAAATTGTCGAAATACGTTTGCGCAGCTATATTAAATTTCTATGGCTTTGGAAATAACGTTGCAAAATATCAAGTATTTTTAAAATAGTTAACCATTTCACAAAGTTGAAAAAGATTTAATAACGTACCCGAGCTAACTTTTATAATGACGCTAGATGACATTCGCCGGAATCAAGGCCACTGAGGAAATATTTGTTTTTTGAAGTGGGTGAGGTTATAAACTCCTAAAAACATGTTACACATTGTTTGAAAATAGAATAAAAGCACTATTTGGCTGCAAAAACAATAGAAGCCCATATAAAAAGTAAAGTTGATGATAATTCATTATTTTACTTTTTCATATGGGCGCCATTACATTTTCTTGTAACACGTATTAACGTTATAGCTATGTTCGCGAACCCATTTCTGTAAAATATTTGTTCAGCTTATTTATTTTGCCAATTACTAATATTTTATTGTTTACAAAAAAAAATGACGTTCGCCGGAATAAAGGCCAACTCAGAAAATATTTGTTGTTTGAAATAAATGAGGTTATAAACTCTTGAATTATAACATGTAATACATTGTTGAAATCAGAATAAAGCACTATTTGGCTGCTAAAACCAATATGGCGTCCATATGAAAAAAAAGTTGATGATGATTCTAAAAACCCGAACGTAAAAATTAAAAATTGACTACTCGGTCATATTCTACAAAAAAGTTGCTTTGAAGAAGTTTTACAGATTTAAAAAATTTTCACTTATAAAAAAATATGGCCGATTTTCGAAAATGATGTTTTAAGTTTTTTCAAAATTTCTCAAAAACCTAAATAGATAAAACCATGTAGTAAACGGGATTAGCTTACTAACATAATTGTACAAAACTTTCCCCATTTAACCGATTTTCTATATATCGTGGTTTCCAAGATCCCCATACATTCCCCAACATTTGGGACACACTGTATACAGCCGCCTACTCGGAATTGTTCGAAAAATACCGGCCAATTTTCAGCCGTGCGGACTTATAGTTCGCACGTTAGGAACGGAAGGTTAAGTATTTAGAAGAGATACATACAGATTAAAGGAGGAAAATACTTTCTGCCTCGAATGAGGGATCCAGGCTTCTCTAGAGCTGTTGTGGCTATAAATATAATGTGTTTATGTTAGTTAAGGTTATTCTCGATCTCGAAAATAACGCCTTTAAATATTAAGAGTAAAGGGTACTTTTATCAGCAAAACTGGTCATCTGAAAAATCGTGGAAGAGAGCAGATCGTTAAAGTTAGTAAAGACGAAAGAGTGATGATCCCAGTACTGAGCGCTGGGGCACTCCAGCATTACCTTGTGAATTACTTATGATCTGCGCCCTAAAAAATCCCCGTATGCAGAAAAATCATCAAAATCGGCTAGGAGCTCATAAGTAAAATTTAATTCAAAAATTTAAAATCAAATCAATATAATCAATTAGGTTAGATCTTTCACATAGAGCAATTTTATTTCGCAAAGTAAGTATCCGCAATGAAAAACAAAAGTCAAAAAGCACTTTGTCGTATTGGAAACCTGAAAACCATACTTATTTTCTTAACAATTTGTTGTGTTCATTTCCTGTATAGGACAAACATTCAACGTGAAAAGTTCGGGTCCTTTTAGGAGGGACTGTAAAAAGATGCATAAAAGTGATACTACGTGTTGCTCTGTTGGGAGCTGCCAGAGGAGGAATTAAACTGGTCAACCCCATGGAGCAGAAGTCGTAAAAATAGCTATAAAATAGCGACAGATCCAATCAGTCAGTCGGTATACAAAAGAGGAAAGAATTTTCTGTAGGTGTTGACTCATTATTAGAATAAATAGCTCTTCTTTGAATGGAATCCAGAATGCTAAGATTTGTAAGAGACGCAATTTCCCAGACATGCGCAAAATATTCTAAAGAGGGTCTGATTTGGGATACTTACAGAGTATACAGATTAGAAGGAGAGAACTACTTTCTACCTCGAAAGAGTAATCAGAGCTTTTATGAAACTGCTGGGGCTCGGGATGTAATGTGTTTATGTTGGTTAAGGTTATTCACAAAAGTAACGTCAACAAGAATGAATGAATTAAATTTGTTTTGCAGAATTGGGCCGCTGTAACGGATGAGCATTGATAGACTTTGACTGTGTTTCGGAGGAACAGGACAATATTTTTGGTGCCCCATTCCAAGATTAGTTTAAGGTCTTGTAAAAGAAATATCTTCATTACTCTGCTCATTTTTTTTAAATCAGAGTTAGAGGCTGGCTTAAGAAATTAGATGTAAGAAGTACTATTTCAGCAAAACTATAAATACGATCGATTGTAGAAGAAAGAAGATCTTTGATGTGAAGAAGAAACAGAGTTAATGCCAGTACTGAGCTCTGGGGTTCCCTAACAATAATTTGGTAAAAGCTGGAGAAATGACCGTCTTATCATGATATTTTGACTGTTATTAATTTCAGTCTGGCATCCAGCGGTAGTGAATTGTTGTTCTTTTAGATTTGTCGTGTACTAGCTATTACCATAAAATTAGATCCATAGCCTAGCTTGGTTCTCCAGGTAAAAATAATGTTTATAATCATATTAAATATGTTTTAGAGTGTTGTGGGGACTTTATGTTTTAGTATGTTTTCTTTAGAATTGCTCGCCTTACAATTTTTAAAAAAATGGAACCACTTCGGTCCAGGTCCCAGGGTATAACGAATGTTCCTGCTCAGCCCCACTGACCCCTATGAACTTGCAGATCATCTGCAACAAAAAAGAAGAAAAACTCCAAAAAATCTATAAATTTATTTATTCATCTATCTAAATATCCTTTTCTTGATATTTTAATAAAAAAAGATGTTAATAATTTTGAAATTAAAATTTAAAAAATGTTACACATTCTTCTGATACTTCTTCCTTTTTTAGGGTTGAAAAACCAGGCGAATTACTACTCGGTATTAAATGTCTGTGTTTGATAACATATATGTAATATTTTGAAATTATTTTATTCATTCTTTTTTGGGAATATTGTAATATTTGGTCGAAATTTGTAGTAGACTCTTCTGAATGCTGTTGAACAAACCATTTTTCGAAAGATGTTGGTCGCAGTTCTCAATTAGCGCAGTTAAGTATATTAAACTGGAATGGCGTATTTGGACATGGCTCAATTCTTTACAATTACATATTTTATACTTTTTAAAACTGTCCATTATCAGATAATTATTACAATGAATTTATTAAACATCAATAGCTATTTAAAAAACTTTTTAATACGTCAAATATTCATTTGTTTATTTTTCTTGACAGCAGCGTAAGCATGGCCTCCTATCATATCTAAACATAATACTCGCCTGTGTTATGTGAAAGCTATAAATATAATCAGTTTGAATCAGAAAAATAGATTTCTACCACCTTTAGTAGTACAAAATTAATAAAAATAAAAGAAGGATATTGACAAACCCAAATTTTTTAAACAGTTTTCGTAACTAAAGTTGGTAGTTTTGTATTTTATTTAAAGCGATAATTTGGACATCAATGTAATTTATAGATAATGCGAATTGTTTATAAATATACTTTTCTACTATCTTTAGTATAATATAAAGTTTAGAAAATTAGAGTTTGTTATCATAATAACTATTTTTTAATTACTTTCTATAACTAAAGTTTGTAATTTGCTTTATTTATCACTTGATTTGTCGTAATATACATAGTTATATGACGTAGAATATAAAATTCAATTATTTATAAAAAAGTACATTTCTACCACTTTTAGTGGAAGAAAACTCCGTCAGAACGATGTAGGGACTTTCCGAACATAAACTTTTATTATTCTGTATAACTAAAGTTGGTAATTTGCATTTTACCACTATTAAACATTCAACGGAACATGCAAAGGTGAAGTAGTTAATAAAAACAGATTTAATAAAACCGTGGCTACTATACCAATTTATTTTATTGTAATAATTATTGTAATATGTATATACATTTAGATCTTTTATTTTCACCATATTCATCTATATAACCTTCTTCTACGTTAGTACTCTTCCATTTTCCATGTTTTTTCAATTGCGTGATATCGCCTCCCCCATTAACTAAAAGAGTAGCAGAAGTTCGCCTGAAGTAATGACCTGTATATTTGCATGGTTCTGGAAGTCCCAGATACGCGCCATGTTTGTGGAACTTTTGCAATATAATTCATTTCAACTACCTGTTTAAATGGATTTACCTTTCGAATATTTCAAAAATACTCTACGTATTTTACAATTTTTGGGCCTGATGTTCATATATCTTCGATAAATTGATATATAGTCCATTGCTGCATTATTTGTGACAATGAATGTTCTGTTAGTGAATGTCTTAGAATCAGGTATTTTTACAATAAGGATTGACTTTTTATCTTCAATGTCGTCTATTACCATTTTGACAAGTTCGTCCCTCCTACATGCTCCAGCGATACCAAAAACTAAGATCATTTCAAGAGCTTCTGTTAAAAAAGGTTTTGATTTCATCAAAATTGAAGGTGTTTGATTTTCTTGGTTTGTAACCAACAGCTTGATACTTTAAGTAAGCAATTAGTTTTTTGTATTCGCTGATGTTTTACTGATATCGTAGATCTCAACATTGAGTATATAGACCAAAGTGTAGAGGATTTCATTACCTTGGCTTTACCTTGGGGTTTTTCTTCTTTTTTGTTGCAGATCATCTGCAACAAAAAAGAAGAAAAACCCCAAAAAATCTATAAATTTATTTATTCATCTATCTAAATATCCTTTTTCTACTACTGTATAAATAAGAAAACTTTGTGGTCCTAGCAACGCGAATGATAACGAAAGAGAACCTTCGTGTTACTTGGTTGCTAAGCGTTGCTAGCTACGAAAGTAATATTTTCAGCGCCTGGACAAAAAAGTAAGAGTAAAAAAAGGAAATATGCTTGTGGGAAATATTAGGTTTTATTTATAAAAAGTAACTAATTTATGACAAAAAATTTTAAAAAACTAGGTTAGGTATTAACATTAAAAGTAATTGTGCAATTTGAGCAATTAGCAAAAGAAATTGGAGGAATAATACTTGAATTAACAGTTTTTAAATTTGTTATTGGGGTATCATTATCACCTTTAACTACGTTAATATTCATATTTTTCACTGTTACTTCATTAGATGAAATATTGGTAGGAATTTCGTGTAAAATCTTCTTTGAAATTTCCACCTTATTACTATAGGATTCAGCAATATATCCCTCCGCAACAGAAGAAGACTTCCAACCTCCATGCCTTTTTAAGTCCAAAATATCGACATCCGAAGCATTGGCAAGGAACGTAGTTGACGTTCTTCTAAAAGAATGGCCAGTGTATCTACTGATGTCTTCAAGCTTCAAAAACTTCGCAATTTCTTTAGGTACATTTGAAATAGTGTGCTTTCCAATTACTTGATTAACACATTTACCTCTTTCATAACGATACAATAAACGCTCATCTAGAGCATTCCTTGGTCTCAGCTTAATATATTCCTGTAGAAATCTGACATAAGGAACTGAGCCTTCATCGTTGGTTACTACAAAATTTCTTTTAACTTTATTTTTAGACTCCACTATTTTTACTATAGCCACGTTATTTCTTATTTCTACATCACTTAGCTTCATTCTGTATATTTCGTCTGTTCGGCATGCCCCAGCCACTCCCATAATGGCTATTACTTTCATTGCTAAGTAACTTTGATCAGGCGCGTTAAGTAAAAACGTTATGATTTCTTCTTTTTTAAAAATTTTTGACTTTTTTGCCTCATAACCATCGTTTGTCCTTTTAATAAAAGCAACTAGTTTCTTGAACTCCGAAATATCTTGATTTTTGTTTACGGAAATTGTTAACTTGGGCATGGAATATACAGACCAGAGGGTTGGTGGTGATAAAGACTCGGATTTTTCTTGAAAATACGCCAACATCACATTCTCGTCAATCCGCCCCACATTTTTTGTATCAAGCCATTCAGAAAACGATTTATATGTTTGATGGTACCTCTCTTTAGATTTGTCTGGCAGAAGTGAGGCACACGCAAGGTCAGCTGCCTTTTGGATGCCATTTTCATATTCATTTAACATTTTAAAATGGGAATGGATTTATACTAAATTAACAATAATTCAAAATCTGAGAAGTGCTGATGACAGCAATGTCAACAATAAATGTGTTGCTCTGATTAATTTTTAACAGGTAAAATTTGAAAATCTCTGATATTTCTATTAAAACATGATCCCAGAATACTGATCCATACAGAAGCGACACGAAGCGTCGGCACCTTTGATCTCCGCGGGTCAGATTTCGTAACCTTCGAAACATACAGTTACACTAAAAGAAAATTAACAAATAGCATATTAAAAAATATTTTGATGTACACAATGAAAAATCATTTAAGAATTTTAAGTAGGCTTTAAAATATTGCTTGTTTGGAGACTGGCTTACTTTCACGATAATGTGAGTCTCTATTGTTTCCGAATTTTTTTGTTTGCTAAAATGATGAAGTATAAATTTAACTTCTAAATTCGTTGAAACAATGTTTTAAATATGGATAATAATTAAAATCAATGGTGCGGATTCGTTTGACTAAAATTGCCCAACAGGAAAATGGTAGAGGTTGGATTTTTAAATTTCTTTATGTCAATTGTCCTGTAGATAAATTGAAACTTGTACAGAATCGTATGCATCCTTTATTTTTAATATAGGTAATGGCAGGGTTTTCGGGGTTAGGGAACACGTTTTTCATTAGTTTATTTATTTCGTCATATGCAATATGAACAACGACTTAAGAATCTTATTTGCATGTCATCATTTTATATTCATATATTTATTCTTTCAGCATATATGATATACTGTTGAGTTACGATTGCGTTGACCAGAAATACTTTTCCTATTAAATTTTGGTCAAGTAAATAGTCTAAAAATACTGCATTAATTGTTTAATTATTGTTATATTTTTATGTATTACTCTAAGTATTTAAAGAAAATAAAATAATGATTAAAAATTTAACAAGTAATTATATATATTGTAGCTTATTAATATCAACAAATATTTTTTTAAATACTTACAAATCTATTTATAAAAAAAGTAGAACTAAAATATCTACACAAATAACTAATAAAAAACATAAAACAGAAAAACTAGAATAATACACGATATCTAGTAAAGTGTGGACTTGTTAAAAATACTATCATACCTAAAAACTATGTGGATTATACAATGGATAAAAATCCTCAGGAAAAACCTATAAAAGGAACAAGTGGACCAGAATGGATGTTGCATATGACCGACTTCTGTTTCTGGTTTGGCAGTCTCGTCGAGGCAACTTTACAGAATGATTATAATATGTTATTAATCTGTAAACTTTGGCGTTGAGGAATATAAATAAAAACTAGAAACACATTTTTTTTTCACACACACACACACAAATTTTTTCATAAATTTAGAGACGTATAATATATTTGTAGGAGTTCTCCAAGTAACAATTATACCCAAGACTTATTAATAAAGCAATATTCTTGACAAAATGGTGGCTCTTAATATTTTGATAAAATTTAATGGATTACATTGTTGCAATTTACTGAAAACTTTTCTTTAAAATGCGACTTAGGTCAGTAATTAAAATTTTTGTCCTAGAATAATTTAAAATTTTCAAAAGAAAACAGTCTTATAAGATGGCACCAAGTTTCCGTATTAAAAATCATACTTGGTTGTAGCTTATAATTTACTTTTTATGATAAAGTGCCAACCAGACACATTTCTTGATAATTTAAGAAGTTTTATTTTTTGTTTTATCAAAATTTTTGTAGCTCTTTAAAATATTATTAATTTTTTAAAATTTGGTTATTTAAATCCAAAAACTATCTAAGTTGAAAAATCTTCTTTTTAAGGAGTCAATGCTTGGGGAAAAATTACAATTTTAAACATATTTTTAGTAAACATCAATTATCAATTTTTTTTTTAGCTTTCTGTTAGCACCATAAAAGGCAATTTAAAATATAAACCCAAAATGTACATACATATTTGTATATTAATACATATTATAAATATAAATAAAATACATTTTAAAAAGCAGTCGAGTTCTCTTCGTTCCCTAAATCCTTAATTCTTCTGATAAAAACTGCTTCTTGCTTTACTTGGAACATCCATGGTATGTTGGTGCTAAAAAATCTAGTTACTCAGGGAAAAAAGATTTAAAAAAACAAATTATAATGTGTTATTAAAAACAATATTTAGCATATTTTTTACATTTTTATGATACATCTCATAAATTTTTTAGAGATATTTCAAAGACATTCTATTTGAAATTTGTGCATGGTGTTTTATAATTGATATCTATAAAATGATTACAATAAATCTATTGGGTTTCATTATTTTATGAGTTGTAAATACTACTGTGAATGATCTTTCTGAGCTTCAGACAGTTTTTTCAAAAGTACTGGGGTCTTTTATGCATATTTTATTTGCTTTGAAGACAAAAAGCCTATTCTTCAAACTAAGAAATTCTTAGTAAGCTTTTTAACAGCATTTGTTTGCAAAATTCCTTAAAACAATTTTGACAAATACCAGAATACCTTTACATTTTTTATTTTAAGCAAAAATTTTAATACAATATTTGTCACATACCAAAATTAATTTTATTTAGGGTACCACTTACATGCATCCTTTCACAGTGCAACTAAAGAAATGGTTAAAAATAGGCCCAAAGCAATAATACCAAGCCAAAGCTATAGCAATTTGAATGGTTTCAATGTTTATTACAAGTAATAAGCTTAGACTTTTTATTTAATTGGCACTTTTTATATCAGTTACATTTATTACAATGCTCAAGATGATATGACAAATATGACCATTTAACATCGCATTTAGTTAACTTAATTAAGGATATTAAACCCATATTATTATTTTTCTCACATACATATATGACTCGTACTACATACTTCGATACATACTGGAAGAAAGTTGTTTTACCTCTGTAACCAAATTTGGCTAGATATTTTTCCATTCTATCCATAGAATAGTTGAAAACTACTAAAAAGTTTTGGCAGCTTGAAATTAAGAGATAAAATTAAACTTTTTGTCAGAGTTTTTTCTCAAGCAATGTATCAAGTATGTTTTAGACAAGACAAACAATTTAAAAATATGGTCATTCATACCTTTCGATTGGATTGAAGTTGTCTGTATCTTAGCAAGTGGCTTCAGATTTGTATATTTCATCAGCAGATCTTTTCGGCAAATGGCTAAACAAAGTTGTGACAGGTTGGGAAATAAATTTCACTACCTTAAGCACCTTTATTTATGTACTTATTTATCTTCAGTGTTTTTCACATATTTTATGGTATTTATGTAAAATTGCAGGCCCCTTGTCAAACAAGTCTTCTTTATTGCAAACCTTTGCCCAAATTACACATCTAAAACAAAATCATTGGTCCCTTGAAGTTGAACTTAATTACTAATCATACTAATCAAACTTGTAGTTTTTAATAAATTTAAGAGTATTTAATACATTTTATTAAATAATTTTTACATTTAAAAATTCTACCTATAATTAAAAAAGGAGTTCAAAAGACGTACAAGTTAATAATTTATATTGCTATTTCAATTTAGTATTGGTACATACCTAGATTCATGTTTTGGAAAAGCAAAATGTGATATTTCTTGATCCGCACGAGAATTACACAGAGTATATGCACAACAATATCCACTGCTTTTATTAGTCATTATTTATGTGGGTATTAGTTTTTATTTATCAAAAACTTAAAACACAATAAAATTAAGTTGGTCGTCGAATGTAAACAATTATTTTGCTTTGTCAGTAAGAACTGTCAATTGGACTTTAAACATATTCGGTAATGGACGACGTAGTATATGCAACCATAATTACTAAACCATCAAAATTCGTCCGTGTCGCTTCTGTATGGATCAGTATTCTGGGACATGATGTTAATGATTATTAAATTATGCATATTATATACATAGAACAGTAGCAGAAAATATAGGTAATTGTCTAAAAGGGCACCCGATTTTGACACGGGTTGGCGCCGATCACGAATTTGAAAACCTTTTTGGGGAAACGTTTCGTTTTCGAGATATCCATCATCAAAGTAAAAATCAACCAACCTCATTTACACTATTCCTCCTTCTTTGTACAGAATTTGATTTTTACACTAAATTGGAACACAATAGTTAATAAACACCTTTAAAAACTTGCTTTATATTTATTTTATACCTATTTTTCGTTTAATTAAAATTCACTTTCAAACGCTGCAACCAGGTATACAATATATACAACATGGCCGCCCGGTCTGAAAGTGATACTTGGCAATTTAATAAAGAAAAAGGTGTAAAGTAAACAAAAAAAAGTTTTTAAAAGGTGCTTATAAAATATTGTGTGTCACTTTAGTGTAAAAATCAAGAATTGTGGACAAAAAGAAGGGGGAATATAGAGTAAATGAGGTTAGTTTGATTTTCAAATTTGATGATGAATATCTCGAAAACGAAACGTTTCCGCCAAATATTTATTTCAGATTCGCGATCAGCGCCCCAAAAAACCCCCGTATGCCAAATTTGGTCAAAATCGGAGTTGCGGCCACTTTCTAGACAATTACCAAAATATAATACATTACACGATGCGAAAGGCCTTTCGCGCCTGAGGTTTTAAATAGCCGGCTTCGCCTCGGCCATTTAAAAACCGCGTCACACCAAAAAGTAAACTTTCGCATCTTGTAATGTAAATAACTATTTCTTGATATTTTAATAAAAAAAGATGTTAATAGTTTTGAAATTAAAATTAAGAAAAATGTTACACATACAAACGAATACTTAAATTTTAACTCTAATCACTCAATAATAGTAAAAAAAAGAGTTGTAAAAAGTCTTTTTGATAAAATTAAATTAATTCGTTCTGAGGAAAACAAAGAAAACTAAAAAAATTTTTGAAAGATATTTTATTTCAAAAAAATTATTCTCCTAATTTAAAAAACAAATGCCTTCTAAAATTTGAACAACCAAATTTAAAATAAAATCAAAATAGACCCCATACCAAATCTATTTTCATATATATTCCTGGGTTACCAAATTAAATTTAACAAATAGGTAATAAATAATATTAGTACTATATTAAAAACACAAAACACTATTACATCTCAAGTAACAAAAACCAAACCATACAATATATATGAAAATACAAAAAAATTGTTTATAAGATTCCTTGTAAATGTAATAAATTCTATAAGGGTAAAACTTCCAGACCATTAGCCAAACGCATAAAAAACATAGAATATACATTAAAAACAACCACTTAATAAACTGAAATGCTTCTAGCATTTTAGCAAAGAAAACTTGTTTAAAAAAAACGTAAAATAGAAGAAAGTGTATTATTAAATAAAGATAAATGTGTAGCATCAATATCTCTTAATTTAAATAATACATGATTATCTATGTTTGATGCTAAAGTAATTTCCGGTAAACTTAAAATTAATTAACACACCACATTCCTTTTTTTGTCTTTTTAAAAATTATAAATATACCAGTCAAAGAAACAATGTCATTTATGACAAAACGTCATAAAGAGTGTAAAAGTTTTTAGGATTTCCTAACTTTTTAATACAAAATATTTTTTCTACAACCGCGCGAAAAGTACCATGTTTGCGCTTCCAAAACCAAATACATAGTTGCACTTTTCCGAGAAGCAAGCGTTTTTTTACTTTGTCGCTCGCTGAGTTATCAAGGAAACCGTAATAGAAAAACGTCAAATTTGACACCAGAGTAGGCGTTGAACGGTGTTTGACATTTAACGCGTGACTTTAATATCTTCAACAAAATTAAAATTAGTGGTTTTCGTAAAAAATGGATATCAATGAAATTAATGAATTTTCGTGCACTCCGCCGGAAATTGCTCAAGCTGCAAAATCAGTTGCTTTTAATTTACTTCCAGAGAAGTCGAGAGGCAAATATGAAAAGCAATATGAACATTTTAGTAAATGGTGCGATTCAAAAGGAACCAAGAAGATATCAGAAAACATTCTACTTTCGTATTTTGCGGAAAAAGCCAAGGTAATGAAATCCTCTACACTTTGGTCTATGTACTTAGTGATGAGCAAAACAAGACCAAGACCAAGACCGGGCTAGTCTTGGTCTTGGTCTTGGTCTTGCAAGCCTGGTCTTGGTCTTGGTCTTGCAAGCCAAAAGAAGGTCTTGGTCTTGGTCTCGGTCTTGCACCACCCGGTCTTGGTCTTGGTCTTGCTGCAAGAGTCTGGCTGGTCTTGCTTTTTTTTGTTAGTAATAATTTAAACTAAGCAATCTTAGATAAAATATATTTAAAAATATATACTTAAATATAAGGTATGTCTGAAAGCTTGTTTTGACTCAAATTTGGATGGGGTTGGCCTACGAATTTCTGAAAAATATTTTTCGGCACGTTGTTTTCGAGATATTCATCAAAGTTGAAAATCAAACTAACCTTATTTTCACTATGCCCCCTTTTTTTGTACACAATTCTTGATTTTTATATAGTGGCACACAATATTTTATAAACACTTTTTAAAACCTTATTTTTTATTTATTTTACACTTTTCTCCATTAAATTGCGAAGCTTCACTTTCCAGCGGGGCGGCCATGATTTCCTAGTGTATACATGGTTGCGGCCACGATCCGACGTGTGAAAGTGGAGGTTTGCAATTAAATGGAAAAAGGTATAAATAGATATAAAAACAACTTTTTAAAAGGTGTTTTAAAATATTGTGTGCCAATTTAGTGTAAAATTCAAGAATTCTGTGCAAAAAGAAGGAGGAATAGTGTAAATAAGGTTAGTTTGATTTTCAACTTTGATAATGAATATCTCGAAAACGAAACCTTGCCGAAAAATATTTTTTCAGATTCGTAATCAGAGCCCCAAAAAACCCCCGTATACCAAATTTGGTCAAAATCGGAGAGGAGGCAACTTTCGAGACAATTACCAATATAAATAAAGATGAGGCTATATTTTTTGCTTTAAAATTTTAAAATATGCCAATTTTAATCTTAAACGCACATTTGAATTATTTGATTAAAAAGCATATTTTAAATAAAGGGATTTATTTATTTATAGCGCCAGGGCCAGATTAAACTTTTTTTAGCCCATAGGCTAATATATTTTTGCCGCCCTAAAATGTCAATATTTTTGGAACGTAAACTACACTAATAATTTTTATAAAAATTTATTAAACAAATATAACAAAAGTAACACATACAGAAAATTAAATAACAATTCTTTAAAACAAATAAATTTCAGGATTTTTTTTTATCTATTCGCCAAATATTAAAAAAAAAAAAAAATTACAATTACATTTTTTTAAAAATTAATCGTTAATCTTCCGCCCTAGGCTTCAGTCTACTCAGCCTTTGCGTAAATCCACCCCTTTATAGCGCTCTATTTTTGGTTAAATTAATACACAACCTTCTTTTATACATTTAGTGGCATATAGAAACATTTTAGGGATAAGAATTATAAAAATTTTCTTTGAAGAAGCAGATAAAATTAAAGCAAATAATACAAAACTGTGTACTGTGTGAGCAGAAAAAAGACTTTTAATTTCAACCAGATGTGAAATTTATGTGAAAATAATTCTGATATGTAAACATTGGTTTCTGACTTAAAAAAAAGTTATTTAAAAAACTTTTTAGTTTATATGAACTTTTTACCTTTAAATTGGTTAAACATTTGCCGTACTAAGTTTGTAGAAATACTTTATAATCAATCTGCAGATACAAGGGGGATCAATAGTGGGACAAAGCTCGATATCTTCGAAATCGTCCATTATAGTGACAATAAAACATACAAAAATTATAGACAAAAAGGGCATAAAATGTTAAATTATTTTCTATTCCAGAATTTTTCGATCAATAAATAAACTGCCACTCAAGAAAACTCCCTTATTTTTAGCTTTTCCCTAAAATAAAAAATTTATGACGAAAAATCAATTTAGAAAAAATCGCCACCCTGTATATTATGCTGGAAATTGTTGTTATATAGGAACAATGTCGGCGTAGATGGTTTTTAAATATTTTATATAAAAAGTATTCCTTTATCTCATAGCAAATATATTTTTTATTAATCCATTACTTTCACATTTTCTTAATTTTAAGAAGCAATCTAATGGTGCTACTTCTTACAGTGTGAAACAAAAATAATGTATTTCCCGGGTTTTGGAGATTTTTTATCCACCTGTAAGTAGCATCACTTGATTGCTAATTAAAAAAAAACATTAAAAATATGAAAGTAATTTTCAGCTTCCATAACTTTTGTACCCCAAGTTTTTCTCTGTCGTAAACGATTTCGGAGATGTCGAGCTTTGTCCGACCATTGAGTCACCATCTCATTATTTTTGAAACATGTTATTAAATTTACTCGTTATCGTTGTTAAAGAACTATGGAACTAAAAGAACAAAGTAATCGATTAAATTATTATTTTATTTAAGAAACTTTTACTTATTTAATAGTCGCCTCTTTTGGCAGTTCTTGACACAGTTTTTGTCATGTCTGTATGAAATACCTCTGTATTTTGAATATAACAATAAAATATTATAATTAAAAAAAAAGTGGCAGAAGTGTAAGAGTCTTGCAGGTCGGTCTTGGTCTTGCGTAGTCTTGCACACCTCGGTCTTGGTCTTGGTCTTGGTCTTGCATACCCCGGTCTTGGTCTTGGTCTTGCAAGCGAAAAGGCGGTCTTGGTCTTGGTCTTGGTCTTGCTGCAAGACCAAGACCAAGACCGCAAGACCAAGACCGGTCTCTCTCATCACTATATATACTCAATGTTGAGATCTACGATATCAGTAAAACATGATATAAACATCAGCGAATACAAAAAACTAATTGCTTACTGAAAGCATCAAGCTGTTGGTTACAAACCAAGACAATCAAGCACCTTCAATTTTGATGAAATCAAAACCTTTTTAACAGAAGCTCTTGATGAGATATATTTACTGCAAAAAGTGATCTTACTTTTTGGTATCGCTGGAGCATGTAGGAGGGACGAACTTGTCAAAATTGTAATAGACGACATTGAAGATAAAAAGTCAATCCTTATTGTAAAAATACCTGATTCTAAGACATTCACTAACAGAACATTCATTGTCACAAATAATGCAGCAATGGACTATATATCAATTTATCGAAGATATATGAACATCAGGCCCAAAAATTGTAAAATACGTAGAGTATTTTTGAAATATTCGAATGGTAAATGCCATAATCAGGTAGTTGAAATGAATTATATTGCAAAAGTTCCACAAAACATAGCGCAGTATCTGGGACTTCCAGAACCATGCAAATATACAGGTCATTGCTTCAGGCGAACTTCTGCTACTCTTTTAGTTAATGGGGGAGGCGTTATTACGCAATTGAAAAACATAGAGGATGGAAGAGTACTAACGTAGCAGAAGGTTATATAGATGAAAATGTTACTAACAAAATTTCTACATTTGAAAAAATTTTGGGGCTGACACCGGCGGTAAATACACCACCAATAATTATGGAAGCAAGACGCTCTGAAAATATCCCGATTCAGTCACCACCAGAAACTTCATCTGAAATTGTCATTAAAAATTGTGAGAATTGCACCTTTACGTTTAATATTGTAAATAATAAGAAAAATGACTAGATCTTATATAGATTTAGGTAATAATTATATAAAGATCTAAATGTATATACATATTTCAATAATTATTACAATAAAATAAATTGGTATAGTAGCGACAATTTTATTAAATCTGTTTTTATTAACTACTTCACCTTTGCATGTTCCGTTGAATGTTTAATAGTGGTAAAATGCAAATTACCAACTTTAGTTATACAGAATAATAAAAGTTTATGTTCGGAAAGTCCCTACATTGTTCTGACGGAGTTTTCTTCCACTAAAAGTGGTAGAAATGTAGTTTTTTATAAATAATTGAATTTTATATTCTACGTCATATAACTATGTATATTACGACAAATCAAGTGATAAATAAAGCAAATTACAAAGTTTAGTTATAGAAAGATTTAAAAGTTTAGAAATTAGAGTTTGTAATCATAATAACTATTATGATTACAAACTCTAATTTTCTAAACTTTTCATCATACTAAAGATAGTAGAAATGTATATTTAGTAAACAATTCGCATTACCTATCTATTATCTATTACATTGATGTCCAAATTATCGCTTTAAATAAAATACAAAACTACCAACTTTAGTTACGAAAAACAGTTTAAAAATTGGTTTGTCGATATCCTTCTTTTATTTTTTATTAATTTTGTACTACTAAAGGTGGTAGAAATCTATTTTTTCTGATTCAAACTGATTATATTTATAGCTTTCACATAACACAGGCGAGTATTATGTTTAGATATGATAGGGGGCCATGCTTGCCGCTGCTGTCAAGAAAAATAAACAAATGATTATTTGACGTATCAAAAAGTTTTTTAAACAGCTATTGGTGTTTAATAAATTGATTGTAATAATTATCTGATAATGGACAGTTTTAAAAAGTATAAAATATGTAATTGTAAAGAATTGAGCCATGTCCAAATATGCCATTCCAGTTTAATATACTTAACTGCGCTAATTAAGAACTGCGACCAACATTTTTCGAAAAATGGTTTGTTCAACAGCATTCAGAAGAGTCTACTACAAATTTCGACCAAATATTACAAAATTTCCAAAACAAGAATGAATAAAATAATTTCAAAATATTACATATATGTTATCAAACACAGACATTTAAACTTTGCAAAGTAATAGTTTTCAACACGTTGATCAAAAGTCTCCACGGGCATAAAACCGAAAAACCCCTCTAACCCCTCAAAACCAGCCTCAAAATTGTCCAAATCCCTTGTGACCTTTAACGCTGATTTTGGGGGGGTTAGAGGGGTTTTTGGGGTTTGTGCCCGGGGAGACTTTTGATCAGCGTGTTGAAAACTACTACTTTCCAAAGTTTGAAAACAATTGGTCGATAATCATTTTTCATAGGAAAATTGCGGGGTCCTTTAAAATGCATTTATCTCGAAAACAGTTGCTCCTAGAGACTTAAATAAAGTATACATTTTCGACGCAGCGGGAATTATAGTAACCTTTTTTAATAAACAGGTCAATACACTAAGCTTAAAAAAAGTTATACCATCTAAAGCAAGTGGGGTAGACCGTAGCTAGCGCCCTCTACCAGCAACATCAAAAGTATGGACGAATTTGAATTTCTCGCCTCAAAAAACCCCCAAATCCCCAAATTCGTACTGCCATGTCACTTAGTTAAGAAATAATTACGAAAAAACGAAAACAAAACTAAAAGTTTGACACCCTGTATCTTAGTTATTATCAACTTTGGGATAAAAAAGTTTACGTTAATTGCATTATTTTTTATCTAAGGAATTGCTGTTGTTCTGTGTCCCATTACTTTTGGGACACCCTGTAGAACAGATCAACACTTGGAATCTAAAAAAACTCAAAAAGTCAGTTGCTGTTAGGATACAGACAAAAAGGTAAAACATATTGCTAGTAAAATAATTAAACATACATTTTGATTGTAAATAACTTGAATCAATATTTTAATACGGAATTTTAAACTCATTCTTTTCTTTTGCTAATAAATGTACTTACAATTTTAATTCTATCGTATATTCTATATCAAAGAGAAATAATTTGATTTTCCACAGCGGTTTCTCGTTTTTAGTCGATATTATTTATGATATAATTTCCTTGTAAATACAGGTAAATATACAATTAATTAAAAAAGCTTATAAATGGTAAAATAATCATTTAACCTATTTCAATTATATCACAATTGGTTTACTTTAAAATTGTTTTCCGTGTACTGATAAATTACCTCAACAGCATGCATGAAATAAAGAATTTCACACTGTACAAATAAGTAGTATAAATATTACAAAATTGTTTTGTTGTTAACTAAAATCAGTATTAACTTGCAATCTAGGTAAATCGGTTTTTTACTAGATTTATTTTTTTATATTATATGTAATATATTAATAGGTTAGTTTAAATTACCTTTTTAGAAAAATAATTGGTTTTTGTAAAAAAGGCTTGTTCCAAATTTTAATACAAAGGATTAACTGAGATCCTTGTAACAGTTTCTTCACGTGAAATTCATTAAAAATATTTTTATATTTCGTAATGGGGTTCTAAAAGGTGCAATAAACCTCCAAAATTATTCCTTTGTCCATTAATATAAGAAAAAAATGTAATATTGCCACAGAAATAATGATTTAGATAATATTATTAAGTATTTTCGTAATCAGGTTAAAAAGAATGTGACCATTCTGTGCCAGCTATTTTAAAATTTGCTTATAAAATAGTCAATTTAGAAGTGTTATTATGCTTAACTTAAACACATAGCATTCTGGACTCCATTCAAAGAAGAGCCGTTCGTCTTATTAATGATCCCACTTTTACAGAAAGACTCCCTCTTGTTGCCCACCGTCGAGCTGTAGGGGATCTGTCGCTCTCCTATAAGTAGTTTCACGGCTTCTGCCCAGAGGAGTTGGCCAGTATAATTTCTTCTCTGGCAGCTCCCAGCAGAGCAACACGTAGTGCAGCTTTTATGCATCCTTTTGCAGTTCGGTTAGAGAGGCCCCGAACTTCCCGTTTTCTTCGTTCCTTCATCCCTAGAGTGTCAAGATTATGGAATCTGCTGCCCGCAGAAGTTTTTCCTTCTTCTCTCAATCTCAAAATATTTAAGTCCCGTGCGAACAAACTCCCCCTCACCACACTTAAGACACCCACGGTACGTTAGTACGTAGGCATCGGCCTTCGTGGACTGTCACAAGATTTATTTTTTTATGTTATATCAAAGATAATACTACTACGAATAAATGGTTCATTTAAATGGGGCATTTTGAATCAGTTCGGAGATATCAATGCTTCCGTAAATGCGAATAAAATTAAGTCGGTAACCCCTGCCCCAGCGAATCGAGGTACAAAACCATGTGCGACATTGTCAATGTCTGCCGCTTGTACCTTATTCGGAACACGAAGTAGCGAAAGCGGGCAGCTAAACGAATTGTGTATTTTCTAGTCGAGTTTCATCACGCCAATAGTAAAGGCCTGCCGGCAACACTGTTTAACTTTTGTTCAAGGATAGCTCGAAAATCTCTCGATGGACATCGGCTCGCGTTAGCCAAAGTCCATTAGGGGTATCAAAAATATAGCATTGAATGGTTCATCTTATCCGTAGTAGTATTATCTTTGGTTATATGTAATATATTAATGGGTTAGTTTAAATTAGATTTTTAGGAAAATAATTGGTTTTTGCAAAAAACGGCTTGTTCCAAATTTTAATACAAAAGATTAACTAAGATCCTTGTAACAGTTTCTTCATATGAATTTTTTAAAAACATTTAATACTTCGTGTTGGGGCTCTAAAAGGTGGCACACCAAATAATGATTTACATAAAAAGAGTATGACCATTCTGTACCAGCTATTTTTAAAATTTGCCTATAATATGGATTGGGGCTCAAAAAATCTTGTTTAGTTTAATGCCTCGAAAACACAATCATGTTCGCTGTCGCGGAAAAAGTCTGCCAATGCTCATCCGCTACATATGAGCGATCAAGTTCTGTAGAACAAAGAGTCGTTTAATCTTGTCGGCGTTACTTTTGAGCGTAAGCTCAACTGGCCAGAAAGTATTTCTTTTCTTCCAATCTGTATACTCTGTATGTATCCCAAATCAGACCCTCTTTAGAATATTGTTCTCAAATCTGGAAAATGGCGTCCCCTACAACACTTAGCATTCTGGACTCCATTCAAAGAAGAGCCGTTCGTTTTATTAATGATACCACGCTTACAGAAAGGCTTCCTCTTCTTGCCCACCGTCGAGCTGTAGGGGATCTGTCGCTCTTCTTGGCTTCTGCTCAAAGGAGTTGGCCAGTATAACTCTTTCTCTGATAGCTCCCAGCAGAACAACACGTAGTGCAGCTTTTATGCATCCTTTTGCAGTTCGCTTAGAGATTCCCCGAACTTCCCGTTTTCTTCGTTCCTTCATCCCTAGAGTGTCAAGACTATGGAATCTGCTGCCCGCAGAAGTTTTTCCTTCTTCTCCCATTCTCCAAATATTTAAGTCCCGTGTGAACAAACTCCCTCTCACCACACTTAAGACACCCACGGTACGTTAGTACTTAGGCATCGGCCTTCGTGGACTGTCACAGGATAAAAAAATGCTTAACAAAACCTATAGAGTTATTTGATAAAAATAACATCCAGGAAAATTACTTACTACTTCAAAAACAATACTACAACAGCAGCATAAAATATTATATCTACAATGATAATTAATTAAAAAAACTAATAAATGCACTTAGTCTTTATAGAACGGACCGCATTGCCAAATTTATGCGATTCGTAAATAGCAGCAATTGTTGCAAGAAAGATGCTGCAATGCAACAATAAGCGATTTACGAAGCATTTACGTTATCGTGTCTTTTTATATAGTTGCGCTTACGGGTTTGTTTCCCTTTGTATTATATTATTTATTTGTAAAATCGAACGGGGACAAGATTTTAAAAGAATTGGTTTGCCTGTTAAAAAAATGTGCTAGGCATAAAAATATTCGTGCTAAAATTTTTTTATGCGATGAAGTCGTAGACATAAACGTAGTCAGTATTTTATTTTAAAAAGCACATCACCAAAGTATTCGTTGTACAGGAAGGAAAAAAATAAATATGCCAGATATCACTAAATAGGTTGTTTTTATAGGTGTTAAAAATAACACGATTTTTATGCCCTAAAGTATAGAATAATAACACAGGTCCAAAAAAAGTGGTGTGTGCTGGGTGTCGGATAGCGTGGGCCGAAATTTTTTTTTTCGGAAATTTCAAGTAAAGTAGCGTGTAAAACTTGCATATGATTGGAACTCGGGGTGCAGCCACCTCCACGTGGTGAGTTCTAGGTTGCTTGATATTTAAAAATATTTTATTTTATATAAGTACTTATCTCATTATAAAAATATATGTATTTAAATATCAAACAAGAGAAGAGCTGCACAAAAAGTAAATGTATTTCTCACTAGTCACATAGATATTTTCATAATGAGTTAGGGGGCCCGGCTAAAAGTTTAGATATATACCCCAATTTTTTTACACATATTCAATAAAACGTAAGGTATCATAATTTTACAACTTGTATTCAAATTTCACAGAAATAAAAATTGGCCTTTTTGGGCCCCCGGGAGCCCGGTTAAATATTTTTCAAATACGCCAGAAAATCTAATTCCAACACCCAGCACACACCACTTTTTTTGGGAACCTGTGTAATTTAATTTTTAGTGACATTTTTCAAAACTCATTTTAAATCACTAACAAGGCTTTTAAATCTATACTTTCTCAGTGAATATCGTAGTGACTATTTACAACAGATGATAATTAACTGAAATTATAACATAAAACAAATCATAAAATAGATCTTATCCTCTTATTATATTTTCATCTAACCTTCTTCCAGCATGTACCTACCTACCTAAGTTAAAATTTATGTCCCAACGTTCATTGTTTTAAACCTTGTAATCCGATTAAAATAACCATGCAAGATTTAAATCTCTTTTAATTATTTAGTAGCTTCAGTTAAGACATATTCACAAAGGAATTATAAGCCTGTTTTCGTTGGAGAGGTACAATACCTACTTAAACCAATTTGTTAAGGGTTGTTTACTTAATAAATAAGTTTATATTTTGTCATATTTCTTTCAACATATATGGTTTAAAGATTATAAAATATTAGAGAAAAAGAAATCTTATAAAATATATTTTTTCCATTTTATTCCCTTATACATGGTGTTTTAAAAACGTTGTACAATGCTTGAAATCCGGTTTTTCCATTTTAATAAAATTTGATACAGTTATAACATTGATCGAAATACAAGGGTAAGGTGAAAAGTTCTCGACCACACAAAGATGACATTCCAATCGGCGAAAGTTTACATTTCCTGCCTGCACATGTCATTAGTTCATATGCCAAGCTTCAACTTGTTCGCTCAAGTAGTTTGTGTAAACGAGTTTCTTAGAGTTTGTGTTTCCCTATTTAATTTATTTGGGAAGTTTAAACACAGCTATTTTTTAACGATATTTATTAAGAACATACAAACCTTGTCTTACAATACAAAAACAGAAAGTCACACTCAACTGTCTCTCTTCCATGTCCGATTCATCTGTGTTAATATTAAATATAAATATTAACATTCTTAAAAATAACAAATCTTAATAGAGTCTTTTGCAGTACATGCCTTGAGCTCAATTCGTTAAAATGGATACTCTTGAATATCGTCCGGAAATTCTTCGTTTTGGTTGGATTGACCCCTAAGAAAATCCATCCGAAGTTAATAAAAGTTTACGAGAACTTCGCACCTTCAATTTTAACCATTGAAATGTGGGTAGCTGATTTTAAACCTGGTTGCACGTCGCTTGAAGATGTCTCACGTGAAGGACGGCTAAAAACTGCAACCTCACCGGGAGAACTATCGAAAAAATGCACAATATCGTGTTGGATGATAGGCGAGTAAAGGTGTGTGAGATAGCTGAAGCCGTGGTTATATCGAAAGAAAGAGTGTGAAATATCTTGCACTAAGAACTAGGGATGCGAAAACTCTGTGCAAGGGGGGTGTCGTATTTGCTGAATGCGAATTAAAAGCAAATGCGCAAACGACATTCGGAGCAATGCCAATGTTTGGACCGATTCAAGACGGATCTGACCGATTTTGTGACGAGATTTGTCTCCATGGATGAGACGTGGGTCCACCACTACATGTCAGAAATAAAACTGCAATCGAAGCAGTGGTGTGGAAGCTGGTGGTTCATGCTAAAAAAAAAAGTCGATCGCATCTGCCAGAAAGAAATGGATAGTGTGTTCTGGGATGCCAAAGGAAATTAATTAATTATCTTAAAAAAGGCAGAACAATTAAAGGCATGAGCGTAGCGAGGTACGGGCAGGAAGGGGCAGCTCCCCCCCTTAGAAGAGTGGTCGTTCGCTGGTAAACTGCAATTCTGACGAGCTTCATAACTTGCGACACTTCTTATAAGACCCAAGAAACTAACAGGCCTAAAGGCTGGCTTGTGAAATCCAACTATACGTGATGTGATCTCTAATATAATTTTTATTTGCATCATTTTTTACTCTAAAAAATGTCACTTATAACGGCAAGGGTGGCGTAGTTTTTTTTGTTAAAGAAAAATGAATCATAAAACGTTTTGTGAAAACTTAAAAGAACTTTAAAAGAGTAGTAAAGAACCCTAAGTAAAATAGACATAGGGGGAGCGGGTGGGATGCGGGTAGGGGGGGAGGAAACTGATGGGGCCAAATTGTGCGCCTTCATCGGTCACCGCTCGCATTCATTCAAGCTATTTGTGATTTTTATATGTATTTTTAACCAACCCCAGTGCTCATAAAAACCTAGGAAAAAACGATCAAACAATACAATATAATCTAGGATTTTCTTTGTCTGCCCCCCTTTATATACAATCCGGCTACGCCCTTAATTAAAAGGGATATTATTAAACCTTCGATGTCACATTTCCAGAAGAGGCCTGTCTTAAAAAAGAAAATAATCATCTTTCACCAGGACAACGAATCTGCTCACGAACGTGTATTGACAATAAAAAAATTTGGGGGATCTGAGGCATGTTTTTGTTTTGACCATCCCCCTATTCTCCTGATTTGGCACCCCGACTTCCACCCTTTCCCAATACTTAAGAAATTTGTTTCTAGAAAGCACTTCGCATCCAACTAAGAAGTAAATGAATATTTTAACAGCCTTTAGATCTTCACTTCCGGGAAGAAATACTGCTATTGGAGAAACGCTGGTCAAGAAAGATAAAGTATAAAAATAAAATCCTATTTAAATAAAAAACACAGTCCTTCATTTTCAGGCCGAAAATGTTTCACCTTTTTCTCGTACACACACTAATGGTAAACTTTTGTTAATATTATGGACCTATGGCGTAGCTTTGGGCAATTTTTTTTTATTGTTGACCATGATTTCCTCATAAATTTTGTGGTAATAACATCATTAGTAATGGTACCATTTTCTGCTTAGTTCTACATAAAAATAGTTATTTAAGAATTTAGTTGGTAAACTTAACAGTTTTTGAGATATATTAATATTTAACTTGCATGGTAGGAAAAGAGTAACGTTCCAAATTATTTTGGGGATTTTAAAAATTATTAAATATTTATCCTGTTTTTTTTTAAATAGGTTTGTAGCTACTTGATTCAATTTCCTTGGTTAAAATCATCGATCCCTTTTACACAGTTACCGAGCAAAATAGAATCTGTTTTGATATCTAAAAAAAACCAGCAAACCAGCAGTACTATCTTTAAAAAAGTAGTGTATAGAACACAAATCTGTACAAGAGTTGGTTTTTACCTGTTTTTTATGTGAAAAAAAAGATTTAGATATTTCCATTTTTTCTTTTGAATAAAAAAATGATTTAATTTTAATTTAATTGCGATAACAATAGCATATTTGTAAAAAAACGAAAAAAAAGCAAAAAAAAAACTTTATCGGTGCATCTTTTTACAAAGAAAGTTGAAAAAAATCAAAAATTGACGTGTTTTTACAAAAATTATTACCTGACTCTTTTTAAGTTTTTTATATTTATTAGCTTCGTAGTCACTAAACCATTTAATTCTTCTTAAGCAACGGCAAAATTACCAACTTTATTTTGGACAAAAAGCAAAAATTTAAAAAAAAATTTAATTTTTTTTAAAAAATGGGACCAATTGGGGCCCGATCCAGGGGGATAGCAACGGGGGGCCAGGGGCTATTAACCATGACATGAACTGGCAGATCCCCAAAAGAAAAAAAAACCCCCCCCAAAACCCAAAAATTCAAAGTGCTAATTTACGTTTCGTAAAGTCGGCCGTTGTCACCCGTAACATTAAAAAGGAACAAAAAGGTTAAAAAAAAATTAAAAAAATTGGTTTAAAAAGTTAGAAATTCTAAAAAAATTTTTTTATTTATGTCGCTTTGTCATAAATGGTATATAAGTTTGTTTGACTGACATATTTTTAATTTTTAGAAAAAAAGTGGTGTGGTGTGTTAATTACTTAAATTTTTTAATTTTCCCTAAAAGTTTTATTTTTTTAAAAATGACCTTTTGTATTCAAAGTTTTAATTTTTTTAAAACTTTTTATTAAAAGTAAAAAATTTTTAAAACTAGTTGCGAAAAGTCCATTTCATCACCAGTTTTAATATGTTATTAAAGACGTAGGAAAAAATTTTTTTTTTTTAACTCGCGTTTTTTTGCGGGCTCTTGCTCCGCCTTTTGGGCCCCGGAACCGCGCTTGTTACCAAAAGAAAGATGGTAAAGATGTATTATTTAAATTAACATATATTGATGCCACATTTATTTTAAATTAATAATATAAAATTTTGATTTTTTCCTTTTTTTTTCTTTTCTTTAAAAAGTTTCCCTTTTTTTAAAAAAATAAAAAAACTCCACTTTTTTTTGTGGTTTTTTTTTAAACGATGTTGACAAATTTTTGTATTTGTGGAATTCCCCTTTATGGGGTTTGTAATGGTCTGGGGAATTTCAATTTTTAAAATTTATTACAATCACAAGGGGGTTTTTTAATTAACTTGCAATCAAAACGTAGATAAGTATTCTGAATAAGGTTTTTTTTGGGTTTTTCTTTTTCGGGATTGCCCGTTTATAGGGGGGAAAGGACCGAGCATGGTTTACCCCCGGGAAAATCCCATTTTTAGAAAATTTCCCCAAAGGAATCCAACCCGCCACAACAACAATAACAAAAACCAAATAGTTGTCTACATTTTACCTTTCCTTTCCCAAAAGCAAACTTCACATCTTTCTTGTATACATACATCCAACATTGCCGATAGAAGACACAATTTTTATTTAAAGCGGCACTATATGAAAAACCCAAATTTTGGGACCTAAACCCAAATGCAAGAAAAAAACAATGCCAAAAAAAAGGGTAGCACGCCGACGTCATTCTATACACAAAAACATGGAAACATGTATCAAGACTTAATAACTGGGGGTCTGGGGAACGATCCCCCAAGCATATTGTTGGAGCTAGATATGGAGAAATCCCTTTTCCGGATCAATATGTTGAAGAAAAAATAAAACCCCGAAGAAGTGTAACATGGGGTGTAGTAAACCGTGGAATGATTTTTTACAGGAAGAAGCAGAAATGTCAGAGCTGTATATAGAAAAATTTAACGGAAGGTTTAAAGAACTAGTCGAGCAGAACTCCCCAAAATGGAGAAACAAGTTTTATAATTAGAGCTTCCACCATTTATTAGGGGCTCAAATAAAAAAAAAGAAAGAATGGGGGACAAAACAAAAATCTAATATAGAGTTAAAAAGAAAATTTAATAAAAAGTGCATAGACTTTTTGGGTTTTTCCAAAAAAGGATAAAAGATTAAAAGTTGTAACAGCATAAATAAAAAAAAAGGGGAAAAAAATTCTGGACCGAAATTAAGAAACCAAAAATAAGGCAGCAACATCAACAGTACCAACTCTACAACAAGGTAACATGTTAGTCGATAACGAGCAGGAAAAAACCAATGTTTTTGCACATATTTTGAAAAAAATATAAAAAAAAACCCCAGACGATAATGCTGATGAGCAAGAGATGGTACATAAATGGTTTGAAAAATTTATTCATACAGAACACCAACACAACATAATATAGATTGAAGATGACGAAAACAAAGTTCTCTCCCCCTGGCCAGAACAATCACCAAAAAATTTTTTAAATCATTTAAAAATTATACGGAAGCTCAAACCTGAAATCCATGCAAAAAAAAAAAATGTATGGGTTTGTGTGGGAAGGGGTTTTAAGCGGGGAAAAAGGGGAAAATTTTTTAAAAATACCAAAACCCCAGCTTAAAAAACTAAGAGAAAATTATTGGGGGCATTACACTTCTACCTGTATTAGGAGAGAACTTTAAAAAGATAAAATTTTAAAACAGAGTAACAAAAGAAATTGGACACAAGATGCCCCCCCATCAATTTGGATTTCATTCGATACTCCCCCCACCCACTCACCATTTTAACATCAAATATTCAGGCTGCAAAAAAAGATGGGGCTAAAGTGCCGCTGTCTTTTTAAAAAGTAAAAAAGGGGTTTATAGTGTATGGCATAGAGGTAGTCTTTTTTTTAAATTCATGAACTAGGGGAAGTCCAACCCTATTTAATACCATCGTCAAGCACTTTTTGGGGGTGAAAGTGTTGTGAGAGGAACGGTGCCGTTTCAACCCCTTTTCCTGTGAACAAGGAGTACCACAAGGATCACCACTTTTTCCCCCCTTTCTCTACAATATTTTTGCTTATGATATTTTTACTCACATAAATCAGGTGTTACCAGAAAGGCCATATGTTCTACAATATGCTGATGATACCTCCATTGTGGTACATCATGTTTTTGGGGAAAAAGGGGGCAAACATTACAAATCACACTAAATATTATTATTTTGGTTTTAAAGATGGAAAATAGGGGGAATTAATCCTACAAAGAAAAGTTCACACTATTTCACCATTAAAACGAAATTCATCACCATCTATACAAATACAGAACCAAAAAATAAATCCACAGCCACATATAAAAAAACCTTTTGGGATCAATTTTGACAATGTTTTTAAATTTAAACAAAACCCTTGACAAAAAAAAAAAAAAAAAATATTAGAAGTAAACATTTTCGGTCCCTAAATATAGAAACCATGGAATTAATATCAAGACTTTCCTGCCCAAAAAACAAGATGCTTTTCGACCAATTTCGAATATGGTCAAATTATATTAAGTTCCTGTAGAAAAAACCCGCTGCTACAAAAAGAAGTAGCGGAAGGAACAAGTCTCAGCAAAATTACAAAGATTAGAAAAAGATAATCCACTTAAATCCAGCGAATGCATATTTGTATGAAAGGACAGAATAGAGCCTATTTTGGAGAATGAAAACACGGGGCCAAAAACCAGTCAAGGGGAAAATTTACAATCATGGGGAACCCCCCCTTTTAAACTTCCCAGATAACTATACCAGGGAAAAAGTATCCAGAAAAAAAGTATTTTTTAAATTTAGTAAAAAATAGAAAAAAACTTTAATCATTACCAATTTTCTTTTTTTGTCTCTAAAATTAGTTTTTTGTAATCTTAAAACCCTAATCTCTGGTACCACTTTTTTTTTAAATATATATATATATATATATATATATATATATATATATATATATATATATATATATATATATATATATATATATATATATATATATATTGTTTTTTTTTGTAAAACCCCGTTTTGTATGCCATAATTATTAATAGTTAGTTTAGAATAAAATAAGTTATTTTAAAAACTAAAGGCTTTTAAAAACCTCTTTTTGATGGCCTTTTTTCATTTTCTTTTTAAAATTCCCTAAAAAGTTTAATAAAAATAATCAACAAGGGGAAAACCCAAAAAAAAATTTTAAAAAAATTCCCACAAAATTTTATAAAAAAATTTTAAAAAAAAACTGGTTATTTTTGATATTTAATTCGTCTTTTTAAGGAGAGTAAATTAGGTCTCTTTTTTGGAACAAACAAGCGGGGGGAGCAGATCTCCCCGCAAATAAAAGAAAAAAAAAGTAAATAAAGGGGAACCAACCGAATAGTAACACCCTGATTAATAAAAAAAGCAGATAGAAAAAAAAAATTTTTTTAATTATCTCCAGGGGAAAAATTCCCCAAAAAAGTAAATTAAATGTGCAAACGGGGAAAGGAACAAACCCCTTTGTTTGGGAAAAAAGACTATTGTCGGTAGAAATTGTCGGTAGCAAATAATTCCGGGAAAAAAACTTTATAAAATGATAGGGGAAAAAAGAAGTTATTCTTTTAAATTTGGAAACAAGAGCGAATTTTTTAAATTTAAA